>JAHDVE020011695.1:0-101891 GCA_022606495.2 Halesus radiatus
AAAAAAACCCTTGACTCTGCTGAAACGGGCGGTCCGTTTGATAGGTTCACCTATCTTAACAAACATTGCAATCTTTGGAGCACAGACAATAGGTGTGAATGCTGTCTTTGTTCTACCGGCATTTTAATGGAAGATGCTTTGAGGAACTAGCATCATTGATTCCTTCGGCACCGGTGCATAGTCGAGAAATATGCCAAACGCGCGCCCAACATTTGCACACTGTTAACATTTGTCACATGAGAACGGGTCGCTTCTACGACTCAATCTTGTGTTCAACAGGTCGGCTGTGGAATGAATGTGTTTCCTCCCTCCTACAACATAGGTCTCTTCAAGACCCAGGTTCATTCATTATTTTCCTCGAAAATTGCATCCTCCACATAGCATCCTCAAATATGACATAGGCGCTGAGGGAAATTATTTCTCTTGGGGCCTCCTTTGTGAATTTTTTTAAAAAAACCAAACCAACATATTACATGCATAAAGTGGTAGATACTCTCAATATGAAAGCAGAATTGTCCAAACGTCTTCAGTTCTATCCTCTCTACCCAACTCATGTTTTACAGTTAGATGTTTGTTTCAGCCATGACCGTGGAGAAGCTAGAAGACTTCATTCCTCGCCTGCTAGCGAGCATCCACGTGGAATGCTTCATCCACGGAAACGCCACCAAGGAGAGGGCGTTGGAACTAACCGCACTTATCGAAGACAAGTATGCAAACTACCTGACTTGATACAACTGACCCTTTACCAGTCTCCTCCAGTTCCTTATGTCAAAGACTGCGGCGTTTTCCTCCATATAAGCTTAGACACATTCTTCTCCCAGCGCTCCTCCATCCTACAAGTTTATTATGGGGATCCATCTTTCATCTTCCGTTCTTGCCACCAGTACAATTTAATAAACATCCTAATTTATATAACTCGGTTTTGTCTCAAAGACAGTTTTTCTATGTCGACGTTTTAATGTGTAATATATACATAACTAAATATCTAATCATTGAAGAAGGTAATATTAACAACTATAAAAATGTAATGGTCATGATTCGGATTCAAACCCAGATCCTCTCGTCTCACCAGGATAAGTGCCTCTACCCGCAGATACTTTAATAGTACACAACTGCCGACCTTGTACATATTGCAAGTATGCCCCACTGTTGAATTTGGCAGCCACCTCTGATCTGGAGCCCTAAAGTACTTGAAAACAAACTCTTGACTCTGTGCAGCAACGGACAATCCGTTTGATAGATTTCTCTATCTTAACAAGCAGATTGCAATCTTTAGAGCACAGGTGTTTGTGAGAATGCTGTCATTGTTCTACCGGTATTTCAATGGAAGATGCTCTGAGGAACTAGCGTCATTGATTTCTCCAGCACCGGTACATAGTAGGCTCAACATTTGTACACGGTTGACATTTGTCACATGAGAACGGGGTCATTTCTACGACTTGTTCTTAAGTTCAACAGTCCGGCTGTGGAATAATTTGCTGGCCTCTGTGTTTCCTCCCTCTTACAACATGGGTCTCTTCAAGATCCAAGTTCACTCCTTCCTCTTCTCAAAAAACCCTCCACCCAGCATCCTCATCCTCAAAGATGACACAGGCCCTGAGGGAAATTTATTCGTCAGGGCCTCCTGTGTGGAGTTAACGTAAAAAAAATGCTATCGAGACCTAGTTACAATCAGTCAATTTTATCAATCTCATACTTCCCTTTGAGAATTATTGACATTATAATCAATTATTTCCCATATTTTTATGGCTGCCATCTTTTGGTGTGATTGTAAACTACAGGATCTGGGTTTGAACCCAAATCCCCGTAACCTTTTTTTATTTTCTGTATATGTTTGTCTTTCATATTTTTTTTGAGACTTGTAAACATTATCTTCTTCAATGATTAAATATTACAAAGAGGTTCATAAGCTTCAAAAATTTAATTCTTATTCATTGAATAAACATGTAATGTTAACCTTATAGCTGCAATTCACTTGTACATGTATTTTAGGATTCCAAAGAATGCAGTTCCCCTTTTGCCGCAGCAGCTGTTGCCAGAGAGAGATATTCAACTAGAAACAGGTTAGGCTAATTTAATTTGTTTTACATTACTCTAAATACCTCTGATTACCTCTGATTACATCTCATCACCCCAAAAGCAACAGGGCACCTGTGCTATTTTGACGGGTTGGAGTTTGTTTCGTCATTTGCCAATTTATAAGAAAACTGTATTTCAATTTTTAAGAAATGTTGCATGAGCTCTGAACTTCATTTCAAAATAAACAACCTACACACGATTTTTTCACTCTGAATGCAAAAATTGCCTTTTTAACCTAAGTTTTTTTTTCCTTTTGGGATGACGATTTATCCATTCCAAGTTTGTCTAATCCGTGATATATGTTGTGACATTGTATAGGAAGCCACTACAGGTATGAGGTAGACCACACGGTCCACAAGAGTTCCTGTGTCATGCTGTACTACCAGTGCGGCATGCAGTCCACGGAGTCCAATGTCCTGCTGGAGCTCACAAACCAGATCCTGTCGGAGCCATGCTTCAACATCCTCAGGACTCAGGTAACAGACTATCCATCGTTTAATCTGAAGAGTTCAATAAACTAGAACCGATACATGTTATCATTATTGCACCGAATTCAAGAAACGAGTTGCCTCAATATGCCGATCATTCCTAAAATTGCCGACGCAGCAGTAGAGTTCAACGGAGTTCACCTTTCACTAGCCGTGGTAGATGGACAAAAATCTCATGGTATAAAAGGAGGTACCCCAGTTCTTGTAAATAAAGTATAATATTCAGAATTAACATTTATAAAGTTCTTGTGTCCGCTTAATAAAAACTTCTGCCATCCTACCCGTCTTCACATTTGGTCATCACTTTTCAGCTCAGTAGTAAAGTCAGACTTCTACACATCTACCAGAGTGTTTTTTTTAGAAAAGGAAGGGTCTTGAATCCAGTGAGTCATTAAAACTGACTGTTCTCGTGTTGCGAAAGTTACCATTTGCGCATTTTGGTTGTGTACCGGTGTAATAGTGCGCCTTCACTTTAAAATATCAATAGAACATACCCGCCTTTGTTGTCTGATTCAAAGATTGCAATTATACAGATTGCCTGTTTTTGTATGGAGTGAATAAAATACAGTAGAACTTCGGTTTTACTTCTCCCCTATTTCACTTTTTCCCGCTTTAGTGTCAAAAAGTACATTCTCATACAAATTTTACTGACAATTTTAAGCCCCTGGTTTTACTTCCCAAACCCAAAACTAGACTACCTGGATCTACCTTTTTCTGCAAAGTCAATATTTTATTTTAATACAATCATAAATTCTCCGTGATAATCACCTTAAAACGAAGTACAAACTCTTGCCGCCTGCAGCGGCTGCATCACTAGTCGAAAACACAGTCCAGTCATTCTTTCTGACTCACTCACGTATTCATACACTTAATTATTGTCGCGATATGTTTGACAAGATTAACATTCTTTTTATACCGCTTGCTAAATTAATGTTATTACGACTTGCAGGAACAATTAGGCTACATCGTCTTCAGCGGGATCCGCCGAAGCAACGGGGTTCAGGGGCTGAGGGTTCTGGTGCAGTCGGACAAGCACCCCAGCTACGTGGAGACCCGAGTGGAAGCTTTCCTCCAACACATGAAGGTATTGTACCCAATCTGATTCCATTCAGCATATGAACCTGCTTTTGAACGCTCTTAGTGGTACATTTGCAAATCTTTGTTCACGAGACGTTATGAAGGTGAAGAACTCCCTAAATGAACTTGGAATTTAAACAAAATTCCACTCTTTGCGTTGGTGGCATTAAGATTGAAATTGCCAATTACCGCCAGTCTTCTGTTATTTATGAAAAAAACATACAAAAGTAGGTCTCATTTTATGTTTATAGGGCCAGGCGCAAATTTAGAAATGATTTCTGATTCTACTCTACATGACTTAATTTGCAACATATATACAGTATAATTTCGGTTGTGATGTGGGTACGAGGTACGTAACTGCAAATAACATTCAAATTAAACATTTCTTATTTTTAGTACATGCCACAGTTCTTAAAATTGTTGGTGATGTTATGGTCAGCACAGTTGCCTTCTAAGGATTCGGTTCTCGGATGTGTCAATATTTAAAAAATTTTAAAAATACATTCATTTTTATATTTTATTTTAATGTCCAGTGATTTTTCACGGGTTTTACAATAAAACCCAAACTCTTGAAAAAACTGGTTTTCACAAAACTTCTCATAATTCCTATCATTGGTAATTTCTGAATTTGTTAAAAATACATTTTTAACCCAAATTAACTGAAAGATTGAATGTTTTTCGCAGGCCAATATCCGTGACATGTCCAACGAGGAGTTTGAGCGGCATCGGGCGTCCCTAGTGGCTCTGCGGCTCAAGCGGCCCAAGCACCTGGGCGGACGTACTAGCCTGCTCTGGTCTGAGATAGCCTGCCAGCAGTACCACTTTGGCAGGATGGCTGTGGAAGTCAACGCTCTGAGACAGGTCACCAGGGAGAAACTGATGGAATTCTACGAGGTAGGATTCGTTTTTTGAATGAGGCTGTGATTTAACCAATTTAATCGGGTAAAAAAACTACTCCCTCTGCTCGTGAAAATACTTATTATGTTCCATTGACTGGCTATTCTATAGTATTAATATGCTAGCATCTGTCGTATGCACTTGCTCCACGTGCTAGCTACAAATGGAAGTGCTGCCATTTATGGTGTGGGTGAGGTTAAGGGGGAGCTGAACTCGAATCTAACGTCGAAATGTAAAATTTCAGCAGCCATCTTGAAATTATAGAGTTCTCAACTGATTTGGTTCAAAATTGATATAGGGGAGGTTAGGGGGGAGCTGGACTCGAATCTAACGTCGAAATGTAAAATTTCAGCAGCCATCTTGAAATTCTAGAGTTCTCAACTGATTTGTCTTCAAAATTGATATAGAGGTTAGGGGAGCTGGACTCTGAATCTAACGTCGAAATGTAAAATTTCAGCAGCCATCTTGAAATTTAGAGTTCTCAACTGATTTGGTTCAAAAAATTGATATAGGGAGTGTTAGGGGGGAGCTGACTCGAATCTAATTTAAATGTAAAATTTCAGCAGCCATCTTGAAATTCTAGAGTTCTCAACTGATTTTTTGGTTCAAAATTGGATATATAGGGAGGCAAGTTAGGGGGAGCTGGACTCGAATCTAACGTCTAAAATGTAAAATTTCAGCAGCCATCTTGAAATTCTAGAGTTCTCAACTGATTTGGTTCAAAATTGATGGGAGGTTAGGGGGAGTTGGACTCGAATCTAACGCTGAAATGTAAAATTTCAGCAGCCATCTTGAAATTCTAGAGTTCTCAACTGATTTGTCTCAAAATTGATATAGGGAGGTTAGGGGCACCTCGAATCTAATCGCCGAAATGTAAAATTTCAGCAGCCATCTTGAAATTCTAGAGTTCTCAACTGATTTGGTTCAAAATTGATATCGGGGAGGTTAGGGGGGAGCTGGACTCGAATCTAACGTCGAAATGTAAAATTTCAGCAGCCATCTTGAAATTCTAGAGTTCTCAACTGATTTGGTTCAAAATTGATATAGGGGAGGTTAGGGGGGAGCTGGACTCGAATCTAACGTCGAAATGTAAAATTTCAGCAGCCATCTTGAAATTCTAGAGTTCTCAACTGATTTGGTTCAAAATTGATATAGGGGAGGTTAGGGGGGAGCTGGACTCGAATCTAACGTCGAAATGTAAAATTTCAGCAGCCATCTTGAAATTCTAGAGTTCTCAACTGATTTGGTTCAAAACTGGTATGAGGTGATTTTTCACAAAAACGGCGCTATATAAATCGTCCAAGTATTATTATTATTATTATTAGGGGAGAACTGGACTTGAATCTAACTTCGAAATGAAAAATTTCTAGAGTTCTAAATGGTTCTTAGTGAATGGTAGTAGTTCGTTAATCGAAATTGGATTTCATAGGGCCCATGCATTTCAAATAAACTAAATTATACAGCATAATATATTATCTATTAACAATAATATTCCAATAGTCCAACCTACTCAGATGGCGTACAGTAATGCCAGCACTGTCAACCGGACATAACATTTTAACCTCTTGAAAGCCAGATGTTTGTCGTGCCGTGCACCAGCTGAGTGTAATATTGTAATTACTCTTATAATAAAATGATGTTATTGTAAATGGTACCGTTTAATTGAAAATGTGTTTATAAAAATTGTATGTATACTCGTATGTCATAAGTAGTTTCCCCAGAATAGCTTCTTGTATTTAGAGAAGATCGTTTTCTGTCTCATGTTACAAAAAAAAGAAAAAGAAATACGAAAATATTTTTGAAGTTTTACTATATTTTCCATTATGTTAATGAAGTGCCCTTCACAATAAAAATAAATTCATACGAGATTTTCCTGTAAATCAGTACAGTCATATGATGACTTCGAAAACTGGAAATATTTTTCACGGTGACTGGATATTATTTATTTTTTCACTTAGAGTTTGACAAATGAGATTGAGAATATTTTAAACGTAATGTTGTTAATTTGCCAATTGAATAAAATTTATTATTGTACGAAAATATTTAAGGCTCAAAATCCCTCGAGAATGTGACCATTCCCAATCAGCTCAATAGTGTGCGTTGACGTTCAACCAAATAATGGCATTCCACAAGTTAATGGGTTCTTCCCTTTGCAGAATATGATAATGACTAACTCGGCGAGCCGTCATAAGCTGGGCGTGCATGTGATATCCAGTGCGGAGGGCGGTGCCGGGCACGCCGATGCGCTTAAGGAAGAAGAACCAAGCAGCGGCAACGATACACTGCTGCCGGCTCCTGAAGATACGTCAGAGGTACATATGCTCTTCATTATCTTACAAATGTGAAGATGTGGAGTGAGTCAAACCTATTACTCCGTACGCAGATTACTGAGTTTATTTATTTTACAGGTTGTGAAGATAGAAGATATCCTGACCTTCAAGAGCGGCAGATCTCTGTTCCCCCACATGGCCCCCTACAGCAGTGTGCCCCGCAAGGGAGCTCCCAGCAAGCTGTGAATATCCAACCAAACCAAGTAACATTCCTCCCACAGTATTACATGCCCGTATCTACATATATATCCTCAGTGCGCAGCATCTATACAACACTGAACTAATCTGCATCGGACCCCACAACCGCATCCTTTGATCTACTGTACCCGACCACCGCTATTAGACTTATTATTACCTGTAGTATTATCTCCCATGTTTCCCATTCACCAGAGTTCTCTTTGATTATTTGGTTGTCTTCTGGTTCAATAACTTACCTTCACAGGTATCTGAGAGCCCTTTTCCGCCAACCTGTAGTTCGACTAGCCCCCTCAGTGAGTTTCTATCCATATTGAGTAATTACTTAATCCGTTTGGGGCCATTCTTTCCCATTCCTTCCGATGCTATCTTAGACTCAATTGTGTGAACTGAGGCTAAGGGTCTGTACTTTCTGTTTTTACTACCCGCCAATCACTTTGATCTGATATCTGACGGATCTATAAGATGTGATCACTCTTATAAGGTTTTTAAAGGTACCGGAAAAAAATCTTATGTGGGTAACCTTGTATTTGAATTTCACTGTAACAAGACGTACCTGACAGTTTTTAACCGGTGATCCCTGAGCCTATTTGGAGCAAAAAATATACATGTCATTTTGACTCGGTGAGGTTTTTTTCCCATTAAAACAACAAATTGACACATCATAACCTCCATGCTAAAGTTGCAAATCTGCCATTTTTGCGAAAATGACTTTTTGATGAAAAAAAAAGTCCAAATTTGGTGATACGCACTGTGACAAATTAACAAAACTCTCTCCAGCTGTTACCGAGTTATAAAACCAAATTTGCGAACCGTAAATATATTATACTATTTCGAATCAAACCCAAGTTAAATTTACAAAAAAAGTAGATAGAAAATTACCATGGTGTAAAATATTAATAAAATAAACAAACAACTTGTCCTTGTTAGAAAATTTTAAAAATATATATAAAAAAAAACAGTTTTTTTTGCTCTTCTGAGAGATGATGACATTTTGCAGATTCGAAATTTTAGCATGGGGGTGACAACATCACGCCGTACTCACTCTTTCCTGTTACCGCAGTATTAAAAAGTTAGCGACAGAGCGAGGGGCAGTACTTTAATAGGTCGAGTTTATGCTGTAACCGTGTGACAAAAATATGTTTTCTGTTTTTAATTGAAAACTAATGTCGCTGAACAGCAAAATGTACGTACATTTTTTACTGGGGAATTGTCGGTCTTAAATTATTTTTGCTAGTCAAAGTGGTGGCTCTGTATTTATTATTTCTCGAATTTATTAAAATATTCATTTTTTACTAGATTTATAATTCTGTTCATTTTGTGCAGCTCTTCAGTTGTAAGATATTGTTATTAATATGAAAATATATTGTTAATTTGTTTAATTTAAGGTTAACACTGTATTTATTTTTTAATTTACTGACATAGTTTTTCTGTGAAAATGCTCTTGATATGTACTGCAAATCCTTGCTATTGTTTTCTGTGCATGTAAGTTGATGTTGGATAGTCATTAGATATAATATAATACATATGATTAACTCCTCGTCGGGGTGGACTGTTCAAAGAGGGTTGGGACCACCCTGTCTGACTTCTCCTAGTTCTCGGCCATCTGTAACAGTTAGTCCACTCCTTGAGCACCTATTCCTTAACCACCGATATTAATTTGAAATCCACAGAACCTCCGAAAAATATTTTCGAATGAACTGCCACATAATTCGAAATTTTGATAAAATAAATTCAGGTAGGCTGTATCGGGGACGCATCTGCAGCGGGGTATGTGGAATACCATTTTTTGACCCTACGTGCCGAATAGCTTTGCAACCTTCAACAAATTTCACACTTGTAAGCCTTCTCCTGATGTGCACCGGTTTGAGTACGATGGATTGCAACTACTACGGCAAAGTGGGCTCTCTTAATCGCAACCACTTCTGCCCGGATCAACAAACGTTCTGCCGAACTACGCCTCTTCGACCACCGCACGCAAAGCTTAATTTAGCTCCGATTCCGTCATGTGTGGCGCGATAGCGCCGCAACCTATGCATGCAATCTTGATGAAGGGGTAATGGCTTCTTTCCTCTATACAACGATATCAAAGTAAGGCACGTGGGTAGTACAATTGCAAATATATAAGCGATCTTATAATAACATGTGGTTTTAGCAAACAACCCACACTACACTAACCAAAGATATTTCAAGATTTAATTTTTTTTAAATTATTATTATTATTAAATCATTAACAGGTGATATGTCATTCGAGTATCTGATTTCAATAACGTTTGAGCCTTAAGTTTTGCTTATAAGAATTTTTTCAGATTTGCCCTAACTTATTTAGGTGTGATTTTAATGTCTCTCAAACTGTAAACAACCACTCATTCAATAACTTTAATGATAAGATCCCCCAGAGTCCCGCTAGCCGGACTTTGAGTACTTCCTGAAGGACACAAACTTTTTCGTTTATAGCTCAGTCATTCTATGTAGCATTAGGTTCAAATTTGAACGAAAATAAAGAGCATTTCTTTCTCTTTTATCTTGCATAGAAAGCAATTTCCTAGCTTCGTCTGATTGTCGGTATGCGATAGCGCTACCGAAAAAGCTTCTAACAGGATGAACCATTTAGAAAATCTATCATTAAACATAGGATTAACATGTCAAACCACCTATAACAAGCTCTCAATCAGTTGCTGTCCAAGTTTGTTTGGCAGCATCACTTTTTTCAAACCATATCCCGTCTGTCTATATACTACCGTTGTTTCTATGGGTTCTATGGAATCACAAACGTCAAAACGGACAATGTTTTAACATTCCCACCAAAAGCTCTACATCGCGATCAACGTTAACCGATGCCTCGGAAAATTTTACACCAGCTCTACAAACTTGTGATCTTCGCATTACTGCCCCGTCGTGTGTTTCTGTATCTTCATGGCTATGGCATACTCCTCAATAAACAATTAATAATAATTTGTCGTAATACTGCCATTAGATTTAGTGAAACATGGTGTATAAAATAAAATAAATGTATAGTAGGTTGCTGTTTACATTCATCTGCATTGATGCTGAATTTGTCAGTAACTGAAGTGATTCTATTTAACCTCAAGATTGCCCTCCCCACCGGCATGACCATTGGCAAGTTGGTCCAGTGTATGCTGTCGGTGACAGATAATCATTGGGAACATTTAAATTAATGCTCTCCGTGATAGCCGACTTTTCGAACCGTCTACGAATGAGTCTGAAGAAATTTGTAGCAATGTACTACACTTTGATGGTTCATTCTGAACATACCCAAGAGAAAGTCAGTAGAATAGAGCCACAGGTAGTAGCCATTCTCCCTCAGGTAGAGAAATCTCAGAAATTTCTTCTACCGACCCACTCGAGTCTACTCCTTAACAATGAATTGTAATCCGGGTGTCTCTAAAATTCCTCATAGTTCTTAGGACGAAACCCATAATTGTGAAATACCTTCTGATACTCTTATTTTTGATGCTCCAATGAAGATTTTTATAATACTGTGTTAATACTGCATTTAGGTAAACGCATTGGGCTCCTTCCCCCTTTGAATTTTTTTTTATCAGTCACTATGTTTTGCAGCTAACATGGTATGTACTTTTTTGATGTCCATCTCGCATTTTTTGTTGTTGATCATTTTGTTTGAAACAGCGATCCGCGTTGCTGTATGGACTGGGGGTATGTTGTCCTGTACTGTTTAGCAGTGGCGGCCCGTGGGTCCGAATTTAGGTGGGGCCCATATATACCTATTCGTGAAAAAAACTAACAGGGGTTAAAACTTTTAGCTATTAAGTACCATAAAATCAGCTTTCCCCGATTATCTGCACTATTTATAGAGAAAATCCATTTGCCTATTTTTCAATGCACAAAATGTTCAATTTACCCTATCATTAAAATCCTGGGTTTCATTAATAAGTTCTTTTTCTATTGATATCATTGCAAGTGCAGTGAGCCTTTCCTGAGCCATTAAAATGTCTCGATGCGTTTCAGACTAGAAAAACATATTTCGGCTTCGGCAGTTGTCATGGGTGTTGTCACTAATATGCATAAAAGTTTATATGTTTCACTAAAAGGTGAAGTTAAGTTATTTCTTAACTCTTTGTACGCGGACGTGACAACATCTGCGTTGGCAGCCACCGTGCCCTGTACGCGGCCGTATCAACTGTTGCGTTGCGAACTTTCGATGTCTGTCAAATCGGAATCTTTGTGGTTTATACTTGTCAAATGATCACAAAAATCTTCACAATATCTTCATGCTAGCGACATCTCAGAGATTTTTACTAAAACATTCTGTTTATCTCATCAAATCGATATTATCCTTGGCCGGTGATATGAGTCCCCTTTCTTGTAAACATTTGAAACTTCCCGCCAAACTTGTTCAGATTCGAGCGCCTGCGCAGTCGACACATCGAGTCCTTACAAAGCGGTCTGTGCGTTGATTACGTTAGCGTGCATTACTTTTGTTTATTTATAGAAGTTATTTATTTTTCCAAAACTATTCATTATTTTACATTTGGTTTAAAGTTATATTGTGGTGTAAATTATAACAATATGTTGGTTACGGTTTATCTTTTGTGATCTGTTCAAGTGATAAGTGTAGGCTAAATAGTTTATTTTATGCATAAGCAACATATTAGTTAGGAAATAAAAAATAACAACTGTGAGTACGTATTTTATGATAAAATTATTCATATTAATAATTCAGCATTAAATTTACGTTTGATATTATATCGATAACTTAACTAACCCAAAATGGAGCACCAAAACCTATCCGAAGAACAAATCGTTGATTTTGTCGGTCAGCTAGATTCTGATTTTGAAATGTCTTAAGAAGAATTTGAGCCATCTGGTTTACCTAATGATAATAATATGGATATAGATATGCAACCCATTGATGCCGTCGAGGAAGACACAGAAGAGAATGTAAGATCTTGGACATCTGGACCACATATACCAATAACTTATGAATTTGACGACTTTCAGTCAGGTATTACAAGCAACGACCTAACAGCTAATTCACCGGAATTACATTTTTTTGAACATTTTCTCAACAAGGACATAATGCAAAAAATTGTCTCAGAAACAAACAAATTCTACATATTCAAACTTAGTGAAAAGGAACCAACTCCAAAATCTCGTACACTAAAATGGGTAGATACTGATATACCAGAAATGTACACTTTTTTTGCTCTATGCATGCTAATGACGCGGAATAAGCATTTAACAGTGGAAGAACATTGGAGTAGTGATGTTTTCCTCAAATCTCCCATTTTTAGTAAAACAATGCCAAGAGATCGGTACCAATTATTATCTCAAATGCTTCACTTTTCCGACTCAAATTTCCCAGCTCCCCGTGATACTCTTCAAAATTAGGTTGCTTTTAGAACATACAAGGAAAATATTTAAAGAAACAATGGTGCCGCAAGAAAACCTGTGCATAGACGAGAGTATCGTAGTGTTTAAGGGACGGCTTTTGTTTAAACAATATATCCCATCAAAGAGACATCGTTTTGGGATTAAAATGTTTGTGTTATGTGATGTGACATCTGGATATGTTATCGATTTTATTATTTACTGTGGCGATGGGAGTGATATTGTTGACAAACAGAATTTCGGAATGACTGGGGCCGTTGTGACCACGCTTTTAAAAGATTATATTGGGAAAGGACACAATTTATGGTGTGATAATTGGTACACAAGTCCGAAGCTGTTCGAATATCTGCATGATAATAAAACAAATGCTTGCGGGACCGTTAAAAAAAACAGGAAAATGATGCCTGATTTCCGAAAATTAAAAAAGGGCGAGATTGAGGCTAAATCTCGTGGTTCATTACTTGCCCTCAAATGGTGCGACAAGAGAGATGTACATATGCTGACCACCTTGCACGACCATTCCATGGAATCTTCCGGCAAAGTAAACTACCGAACCGGTGAGCCCATACTCAAGCCAAAATGTGTGCTTGATTATAATAAATCAATGGGTGCCGTTGACAAAACTGATATGATGCTTTGTAATTTGTCGTGTATGAGAAAATCCACTAAGTGGTATAAAAAAGTGGCCTTTCACATTATTGATCTATATTTGTTTAATGCTTTCTCCGTTTATAAATTAATCACTGGGAAGAAAATACCTTTAGCTGATTTCCAGCTAAATGTCATTAAACAACTTATAGAAAAATACGACATAAAATTCAAAAATTTAGAACTAACACACCCTACAACCTCCACAAGTTCAAATCCGCATAGAATCTTCCCTAAAAACTTTACCGACCATATGCCTGAATTAATTCCACCCATCGCAAAAAACAAAAAGCCCCGTAGGCGGTGCCATGTTTGCGGAAATAGTAAAAGACAGGAAAAGAAAATTCAGCTTACTAGATTCATGTGTAAAGTGTGTGAAATCTCTTTGTGCTTATCTCCATGTTATAAAATATACCATACCTCAAAACAATTCTAACGAGATAAGTCAAGTGTCTTCCCATCTAAATATAACTATTTACATAAGCCTAAACAATAATAAGAGGGATCTTGAATACCATTACCATAAAAAAATAAACATATTTAGTGTACGTATGTAATGTTGATGAGTGTTAATTTGAAATATTATAACGAAGTGTAAATACGTCAAAAGTTAAAGAAAGCAAAGTTAATCGGCACGCTTGCTCAAAAGATAATGACCGGTCTGACGTTCGGGAAGATGGCGGCGAGAACTAACTGGTGAGTTTGTTTATACTGAGAACTTTGTTCGTCTTTTATTGTCAGAAATGTATATGTTTGGAACGCTTTTGGTAAACAATATTAATCTTTGTCCATAAATCATAAGACCCAACTAAATAGATTATTTTTAACACTCGTATTTATACTGTTAAGCTGTCATTAAATATCATTGAAAAACTGACGCGAGGGGAACTCAGCAGCGAAATGTGACACGTTTAAAAGGTTAAAGAACCCATTTTAAGATATAATTCGTCTAAAAAAATAGGTAGCGCACATGCCCCAGTGCCCCTATTCAATAACCGCCCCTGCTGTTTACTAGGACTGATTGTTGAATATCTGCCAGATGACCTTCCATCTTATCCAATTAGCCAATATTTTTTCCTCCTTTTCTGTCTGTTCATGATAATTTATAAATTATGTCATCCTATTTATCATTTGTAAAATAATTTTTCCTTGTAGCTAAGATTCAATTTTGTTGAATTAGCTTGTGGCTATTCTGTCCAAAGTTCTTTGAATGAACGCTAACTTGTGTTTTCATTTGCTATTTTTTAATAGTTTTCATATTATGATTGTAACAAATATAGTACTATTCTACTGTAATACGATATTGACATAGCATAGGTACTTATTTGGCGACATTGTAACATGCCTGCAGTTGATTGCCCCAATGACCCTCGGAAACCGAACCAAATTATAAAAAGCATCTTTTAAAGGAGCCAAATTCTGAGGAAAGCTAATATGTATTAGACGAAGGTGTCAAATAATCTCTGAGCACTCCTTAATAAAACGGCAAGTGGATGATCTGCTGACACCAACAAAATCTGCGGCAGACATCAGATATGACCCAGTTGTGAAGTACCGCTAGGTCAATAATAGTCTGACGATTTTTGGTACAATGTTATCCTGAAAACAATAAAATTTATTATATTGTGGTGAACCAGAATTTTATTTTTTATGACACCTCACAACAGCACCCCTATCTGTATGGAGCACAAACAGAGGAACGATATCGCTACCCGGTTTGGCAACATTGCGAGGCGGGTCAAAAAGGGGGCTGTGGGAAGGGATTTGTTAATGCGAGCCTAATTAATTTGTTAATTTTCACGGATTAAATGCAGGAGGAAAGACAGATGCTAGTAGTTCGTTCCACATACGAGCCGACTAACATAAAAATGAGTCAGCGAACAACCCGTTCTCAAGAAAGCCAACATCAATACGGGCGTTCCGCTTGTGTCTGTCGGGTTTCACGCACGTACTGCGGCGCGGAGGGGATCAACACTGCTAGCTTTTTCGAACAGGCTTCATTGAAATATCTGTTTACTAGGATGCAAGAAATTACAAATATTCCGTGATATATTTGGCGTGTATTAAAATTGGGTCGTCCTTGACAGATTTTGTCTTTGATAATATTCACACCATTCTTTATGAGTTGAAATCGTGATCTGAAATGAATGTCCTCCAAAGAATTTAAACGTGCTGTTGGTCTTTGCGTTGCCGCCCCGTCGTGTGCTTCTGCATCTTCAATTACGGCAAAATCCTCAATAAAATCCATAATAAACTCAATAATAAACTCAATAATTGGTTCACTTTACTAGCAGCCGTCTGAATGTTTTCACACCATCTGTGGACGCTCAAATGGTCCAAGTGGACTGTAAATTATTTATAACCAAGTTACTTGATCGTGTGAAGTTAGTGTTTTCAGGAGAGGAACAAAGGGATGAAGACTTACCTTGAAATCCAAACAGCACGGGCTCCAGCTGCTGGCGGCACTCTGTCACTCGTTCCGATTGTATGATTGTTTTGTGGAGTTTTAACAACACAGACACTGGTATTGAGATGCGATAAAATAATAACAATTGAAGCGACGACGAGAAAAATGAGATTTCATTCACGAGACGAGAAGGAAACGATCCGCTCTGAATAGCTACGAAATGCGAATGCCAAAGTTGTCAATAATCTTCTGAATGAATCTGGTAGGTAGGTCCTCGAAGGAATGGAATTTGTTGGAAGGAACAGAAATCCTTTTCCAAGTTGTTTCAATATTAAATACCATCTTTAAATTCGATAAATAGCTGCAATTCGTTCAAGCTCGGCTTAATAAAGTCTGACATTAATTTGGCGTATAGCTTTATTGAGAGATACTGGAAGGCCACTCTCTGACGGTCCGGTAGGGAATCGACATAAACCGGGCGCTGCAAAAATGCAGGAAATGTTTCGCGATATTTCCTCCATCGACTCTCTGACGGGTCTGCAGTGATTTGAAGCTGCCAGTAAATTGTCGGTATTGCAGATTTCTGTTATGTTTACCGCCGAATGTTATCGGATCTGTCAAACTCAAGATCGCAAAATGTCGGGGGAATCAAGTGAAGACGAGGCTCTGGTATCCTATTTATTCCTTCGAATGAGACAAAAAAGGAGAAGGTTTTGGGTCCACCCCTATATTGAACGTAATATTCATTGTAGGTTATTTGTTGCTGCCAGGGAACTGTCCGAAGATGATGTAAAATTCCGGCAAATGTACCGAATGTCAAAAAAAACATTCCGAAAACTGGTGCAGCTTGTTGCTCCATGTATTACAAAAATGAATACCAATATGAGGGAGTGCGTTAGTGCTGAGGAAAGAGTTTTAATAACACTGAGGTATGTAATTGACGCACTTGAGGCAGAAAGGGTAGTTAGTTCTGCTTTTTTCGATCTCTGTAAAGGTCCCAAATTTATGTATATCCTGTTAAGATCAGGATTAGACTGGATGTAGGAATGCGGGAGAAGGAGAGGAGGAAGGTTGGGAAAGAGCGGTTACGGGAGACAAATCATTTGTACAGACTTACCCCGAGGGTGGTGTCCCTCCAGGGAGCTCGGCTCTGGACATTCGACTAGCTCAGTTTCGGCAGGCCAAGAAGCTCCTCTGCAAGGTTGTAGGCCAACAGGCAGTCTTATAATTGGGAACTGGGACTCTAATACTTTGTCAAATGAAACTACTGAATGCTTTCAAACTCAGGGTTTAATTCAGAGGAAGGTACAGACACGGTGAGTTATGTTATGATAATCAGTAGGCTAACCTAACCTCAAATGAAAGTTACGGGTGATTTCTCTCTGATATATTCTAAACGGGCATGAAAACAGGGACTCGAATAAGTTACAACACAAATAGGGGAATACAAAGACAGCTCACAGTTTAGGTTGTGGCGGCAAACGGGGTCCTAGTAGAAGCAATTCGCAACTCCAACATGGCTGTTCGCGCGTTCGCTCGCGCGTTCCTTTTCGAGACGTAGTCGGTGGCGTGCCAGGGATGCCATCTCCAGAGCGGGTAGGGGCGAGTGCTTCCGAAGCCGGGTGCGAGGCGAGAGTGAGCGCCAGCCGGGCGGGCAAGCTGCCGTTGGCGGGCGTGGCGCTGGCGTCGTTTTACCGTTGATGTTTGACGAGTGGCTAGTTTCTTTCTGGGAACTTTCTGACGTTACGTAACAATCCATAAAAAAATGCTTCCGGAATATTTGATAAAACTCAACAATTCTGCTTCAATTTTTTTTCTTTTTTCTGTAAACCCAAACTAAGAACCTAATAACTATTTTAAATATAATAGAGTATATTCATTGCATTCGGATTTACAGAGAAAAAAACGAAAAAATAACCAACAATTCCATACAAAACTTCAAACTTTACTAAGCTTTATGCATATTAATAGTGAGGCGGAATTGTTGAATTTTACTGAATATTTTATCAAAAGGATACTATATTCACCCCTCAGAATGAGTATAAATTCTTACACTTGCATACTGCCACTGGAGAAATGAAAATTGAAGTGTGTTAAATAAAACTCTTATTAGATAATTATTATAATTAAATTGATAAACTAAAGTTTTTTTTTTTTTTTAAGACAATATTTTTGTGCATAGCGCAAAGGGTAACAATTATTTTTATAAACAATAATTATTAGCCTGAAACACTCATCCAAATTGAAAAAACCTTCCGAGAAAAGATAAATGTCGCCGGCAGGACTCGAACCTGCACCCTTCTAATATCCGGTCAGATGCTCTGAGCATAGATGATAGAAGGATGCGAGTTTAAGCTACCGGCTGAATGAGAAATAATTATTGCTTATAAAAATAATTATTATAATGTCTTAATGGTAACATAAACAATAACATAAATGAATAAAAATATGATATAAAGTCAAGAATATTTAAGCGAATAGAACAAATTCTCTTATAAAAAGAGAACAATGAAGAGGGGCAACTTCGATAGTGAAAGAGCTTCAACCAACCAACATCCACATTATCATATATCGCCAGAACTAACTCGAGCAGACAGAAGCTAATGCAAAGATACCCCAAGTGGAACAAAAGATTATTGATTATTTACAAAGTAAATATTAAAAAAAAAACCAATCGCAATGCTTCTGTCTTCAGCTCTGTCCCAGGTGTCTCTGAAAGTCAAATGTGACAGGTATTTCAAAACTGATGTTTCAATATTATTGTTCTCCTATTTCTTGTTTATCCCGTACCACAAAATGCACAACACTATATATGGTAGCCACCGAAGAAGAAAATCCCAATTTGTCCATTTATGATGAAACACTGAAATAAATTTATTATTAATTGATAAACTAAAGTTCTTAAAAACTTAAGCCAAGATTTTTGTGCATAGCCCAAAGGGTAACAATTATTTTTATAAACAATAATTATTAGCCTGAAACACTCATCCAAATTGAAAAAAACCTTTCCGAGCAAAGATAAATGTCGCCGACAGGACTCGAACCTGCACCCTTCTGATGTCCGGTCAGATGAAAAAAACATCAGAAGGGTGCAGGTTCGAGTCCTGTCGGCGACATTTATCTTTGCTCGGAAAGGTTTTTTTCAATTTGGATGAGTGTGTCAGGCTATAATTATTGTTTATAAAAATAAATTTATTATTCATTATCGCATACTATAAATTCTTCTTGTTCATCAATAATTACTTCCGGTGGATCATCTTCTTCGGTGGTTTCATCGTATTGTTGGGGCCTGTGTCTGTGTCGGTATATGACAGATAAGGAGAACAATAATGTTGATGGTCGAAAGCAACTGAAGTGGCAGTGGCTAATGGGGCCGATCTCTGACTTTTAATTTTGGCGATAAGTTGCAAAGCTTCAATTTTGAAATCCCTTAATTCTATTTTCAAAAGGAGATAGGTTTTCTTTATTTCCTTGTGTAATTCTTAAGTAATCGATAAATGTTTTCTCCACTTCAGGTATCGGTCTTTTTCTTTTACGACCGCTTCTATCGAGCTCTGATGCTATAGATCGAGGTGTTGATGTTGGAGCTCTATCACTAGGCTCTTGAACGTTGCTCCTGGATGTTGATGGTTCTCTTTTTTTTTTAAATTTTTTATTCCAGAAAAAAGAAAATAACATTTTCACTTACTTAACTAGAATTTTCAATTACATAATTTTTTTTTTACATTACATTACTGCATTATATTACAATTCGATTAATCACTACATACAATATTATTATAAGATACAATTCTATACACTTTCACTATTTTCTTGTTTATGAATAAAAATTAATAATTTTTTTTTAAATTTACTCACACTTTTTTCATTTTTAATGTCATCTGGAAGGCAATTATACAATTTGCCTCCCTCGTAACTAATGGATTGCTTACCATAGTTGGTATGGATGGTGTTTAAATGTATGTTATCGTGTTGTCGTGTAAAATGTTTATGTACTTGTGACGTTTTAATAAATTCTGTATTTGTATGTATGAGTTTATTATTTATTTTGTATATAAGTAGACATATATTGTATTCATATAGTTTTCTTAATGTTAACAGTTTTGTTTCCGAATATAATTTTTTTGTGGATGTTTTGGGTCCGTAGTGAAATAATTTTTTGATTACCTTATTTTGAATTACCTGTAATTCATTAATGTATGTTTCATACGCATTTCCCCAGATTTCAATTAAGTAATTTAGATGTGAGTGTACGAGACTATAATATAGACTTTTTTAAAATTTAATTGGTAATAGATATGATAACCGGCTAAATACGTTAATCAAGGGTGTTATTTTATCTTTAACATCTTGTATGTGTTGTTTAAAAGTTAAATGCTTATCGATGCACAGCCCAAGATATTTTTCCTGTATCAAGATTTGCAAATCGTTTTTTTCAATTTTTAAGGGTACATGAGGGGGAATTATTTTACGGGTTGAGCTTAAAATCATGTATCCTGTTTTTTTAATGTTCATTGTTAGGATATTTGATTGGAGCCAACTGTAAATTTTTTCTAGGTCACTTTGTGCATTTTCTAGTAAGATGTCTAGATCTTTACCCCAGTAGAATATTGCAGTATCATCTGCGTATAGAAAAATTTCACCGTTTATATCTAATTGCGAAATATCATTGATGTAAATTTGGAACAGTAAAGGTCCTAGTATGGATCCTTGCGGAACTCCATAGTTTATTGGAAGGTGGTTGCTATTTTGATTGTTAATGCCAACGAATTGTTTTCTATTACTAAGATATGATTGAAATAGATTAAGAGCAGGACCAACTGCACCAATTTTCTCAAGTTTATTGAGAAGTATATCATGGCTTACTGTATCAAAGGCTTTTTGAAGGTCAACTAGTATAGATAAAATATAATTTCCACCATCAATGCCGCTCCTAAGTTTATTGATTAAGTCGTTTATTGCCGCTAGTGTGTTCGATTTTTTTCTAAAGCCATATTGTTTTTTATAAAAGAATGATTTTTTTAACAGAAAATTGTTTAATCTTTCGTAAATTGCACGTTCAAAAATTTTAGATAAGATTGGCAAGATTGAGATGGGTCTGTAGTTTGAGGTGTTCGTTTTGGACCCACCTTTGTGAATTGGTATCACCTTGGCAATTTTACAGTCGTCTGGAAAAGTTCCCTCTTTGAAGCATTGATTAATTAATTTTGATAATATAGGAACCAATTCCGTGGAGAGACTTAGCACTGTCTTATAATTTATTGTATCGTAACCGGCACTCGCATTTGATTTTAATGATTTTAATATTTTGCTTATTTCTAATTCCGTTGTGGGTTTAAGATATAAAGATTCTATACTATTATGTACTAATGTTATTTCATTGGTTGGTTTATCTACGACTTTATTACGTATATTATCAGCTAAGAAGGAGCCAATATTGCAAAAGAAATTGTTAAAGTTGTCGCATATCTCTTCATTGTTAGTGATTATTTCATTATTAATTAATAATTTAGTACAAAAATTATGCGCAGTATTAGATTGGTTCTTAAGAATATTGTTCATTAACTTCCAAGTTTTTTTACTGTTATTTTCGCATTTTTTAAAAAGATCACTGTAGTGCCTTTGTTTTAAGTTTCGTTTTTCGGTAGTGATGTTATTTCTTGCTTTTAAGAGTTCTGTTTTCAATAATATGTTGTTTGGTTGTCTTTTTAGTTTCAGATGTAGTTTATTTCTTTTATTGATTAATTTTATAAGGTCTTTGGTTATCCAATCTGGGTTATTTATATTTTTTGTTATAATTTTAGTGGTGCTATTGGAATTAATTTTATTTCTAAGGTAGTTTACAAGATAATCATAATTTGATACCGATTCAGCATTCATATTAAGATTAAAAGGATGTTGGATGATATCATTCTTTAGATTATCAAGATTAATTTGTGTATATTTTTGGGACGACTTTAAGGATGTGTTCTTA
The DNA here is from genome assembly GCA_022606495.2 of Halesus radiatus. Classification (NCBI taxonomy): domain Eukaryota; kingdom Metazoa; phylum Arthropoda; class Insecta; order Trichoptera; family Limnephilidae; genus Halesus; species Halesus radiatus. The sequence goes on from JAHDVE020011695.1 coordinate 21,469, forward strand.
ACATATGTGTGGATTATATCAAGGAGTAGTATATTGTGATCAGATATGGAATTATCACAGTTCGTTAATGAGTATGATAGTTTTGTATCGGTAAGTATATGGTCTATGATTGTGTTTGTAGTTTCTGTGATGCGTGTGGCGTGTTTTTTGTTTATTTTGTTCAAAAGAGTATAATTATTTAATTTAATAGTATTTTTGTATTTACAAGTTTGTGTATTGGTTGGGTCAAGCAGATTTATGTTGAAGTCTCCAAATACAATACCTCTTTTGTATGATTCTAGATGACTGGATAGTGTCTCCAGGAAGTCTTTGAAAACAGTATTTGGTTTTTTATACACTAAGCCTATTTTTATATTGAGCTTGTTTACATGAAGCCATAGAAAGTTATTGTCGGAGTCGCACGTGTTATTAATAACATGGTATTCTAAGGAATCTTTTATGAATATGGAGACTCCGCCCCCAGCTCCCTGCGGCCGGCAGGATGCTTTGTGTTTGTATCCTTCTAAATTGACGTACTTCAGGTCCGCTTCTTTGAGCCAGGTCTCACACAAGAGGATGATATTAAAGTTCGAGTTTGTAGACTTCAGTAGGCATTTGATATCATCAAGTTTCCCTTTCAAGCTTCTCACATTTAGGTACATAAAAGAGAGTGAGGTTTTTCCCTTTGATGTAGTTGGATGTTTATGTCGTGATATTTTGTTTATTCTGATGTGCTTTTCCAGTTTTTCTGAAGAAATATTTTTATGAACAAGAGAGCTCTGGATGGAAGGTTGTTTACTTGTCGAATTATTCATAAAAAAGTTGTTTGATTTTCAGCATATAGTGGATTCCTTTCTTCTCGAGTTTGTGGGTTTTGCTCTGAAGGATGTGGGTGTTCAAAATTATAAACTGATATTTTATCAATTTCAGTTTTTATACGTGATCTTGTTAAGGTCATCATTTTGATAATTGTATGACTATTCATTTTTTCGTACAATATGGGCCCAGTAAATTTGCAATAATTTTTAAATTCTGAGATGTACAATATGGGCCCAGTAAATTTGCAATAATTTTTAAATTCTGAGATGTGAGATTTTATTTCAGAATTCAATTTATAGATGTTTAAATATTTGTTTTTAATAACTGGATGTATCAGGACATTTGTATGGGCTAATTGTCGAAGAGTATAATACAGGTTGCTTAAAAAGTTTTTAGGGGATGTCTCATTTTCCCCGGCTATTATGATTACAAAGTCATTTTTGTTTAAGTTCTTACTTTGTTTTATGATGTTTGCCGTGTACCAGTCGAGGGTTGCTCCAGGGTAAATATAGCTGGAACAATCCACACCTTTAAAATTTTTTTCCAAATGTCTTCTTATTTGATGGCCCGCTTCATCTCCAAAAATACGTACTTTTATTTCCTTCCAGTGAAGTTGTGCTGTTTTAATTCTATAGCGTGTGATGTCTTGTGCCGGAATAGGTGTTTTTATTTCTTCATGTTTGTTATTAATGTTAGAGAAATGCATTTTGTTTTTGAATTCATCATTTTTTTCAGCCATGTTTACGAGAAGCGACTTATTTTCTTGCGTTATATTTTTCACTTCAACAATATTTTGAGTAAAAATTTTTATTAGTGGTCGCAATATTTTTAATTCGCCCTTCATTTCATTATTTTCGGCCACTAGGTGGGCAATAATGTCGAGAAGTTGATACATGCCTTCGTCTATTTTTTCTTTCAGAATAATTTTTCCTTTCCCTTCCGTTATTGTTTTTTTAATATTATTTATGATAAGTCTTGAGTTTTTTAGGGCATTATTTACCTCGTATGCCTCTATCATTGTGGACGTTTCTTCTTCATTTTCTCTTTTATCCTCCGAATCTGAATATAATATATCCTCCTCGTGTTGATTTGGAGATCTTGGGCTCAAATCGGATTTTGTAAGCGAGTCCATATTTTTTGATTTGGGTGTTTTGTTACCTTTTTCCATTTTCAAAGATTATTCAGAACAAGTTGATAGTGTATGCACTTTTTTATTTTATTTTTTATGTTATTGGCTTTCACCCATTAAGGGCGATCTCGGCCATGTATAATCAGTTAGATTTTAATTGTACAGATTGTTCTTAAAATTAGTTACTTTTAAACAAGATATAATATTTGGGCAAATAAAATTGAAGCAGATAAGTTAGATAAGTTAAAAGTTAAACAGTGTAAATTTATGTGTTTTTAATCCCCAATGACTTAAATTTTAATGCCATTTTTATAAATGTATTTTGCTAATAAATTGTTAATTTGGGGGGAGTTTAGACTTAGAAGGCAGGGAATACTGGTAGGGAGATCAATTTTAAGTTTTACCAATTCATGCATAAAATTTGGACATTCAAAGAAATTATGGTCCAGAGTGTCCTCTGACCCAAAATCACAGTAAGGCGAGCTGACTATGGAATCTGGCGAGATGACTAAGACAAGAAGTGTGACCTAGTCTCATTCGAGTTATGGAGGAAATATATTTTTTGGCATGCAAGTGTATTTATGAAACCAGGGCTTGACAGGAATAAACGGTTGTATTAATGAGTACTGATGACCTTTTGTTAGAGAAGCTATTTTCCATTCAGAGGACCATTGGAGTTTGTATTTACTTTTTAGAATAGGGAAATAATCTCTAACTGGCACAGGAATACCATTTAACGGACCGTGAACAGTGGCTTCCTTAGCAATGGAATCCGCTATTTCGTTTCCAGTAATACCTAGGTGTCCTGGAATCCAAGCCAGGACCACTGACGTATTTGATAGTGAAACGGAATACAGGAGGTCTCTGATAGAGCAGATTAGGGAATCGCTATTAGAATTGAGTGGGGATGAACATATTTTTTGTAGTGAGCTAAGCGAATCTGAAAGAATGAGGGCGTTTCTAATATTGTGCGATTTGACAAGATGCAGTGCTTCTATGATAGCTATGCATTCAGCAGAGAAAATGGAGCATTCTTTGGGAAGTTTGTGTGGGAGACTCATCTTCCTGTGTGGAACATACACACTGGCCCCGCAATGGGAATCCTGACTGAGTTTGGAACCATCTGTGAATAATTTTATATAGTTTGGCCAATTGTTTTCAATAATTTTGTTAAATTCTACATTATTTGATTGAGCTGAATTGTTTATATTTTTTTTGCTTATTCCTATAAACTGGTGAACCTTGGGATAGAAAGTAAGGCTTTCATAGGAACACGAGTATAAGGGAAGAGATTCGTTACGATAGATGTTGGTGGGTATATCCAGGAAAGAGTTATAGCAGTCATAGAAAAGGGGGGGGGGAATGTTTTTTCCAAAATGGATTTGAAATAACATCATACTTTAAAGATTGAAGTTTAGGAATCAAGGGATGGGATGTTATCGAGCATGTTTTGAAAATATATTTTTCTGCTAAGCATCTCCTTCTTATATGCAACGGGGGTTCGGAGCATTCTACTTGCATTGAGTTGATTGGGGAAGATTTCATGGCTCCTAGAATAAGACGAAGAGACTTTGACTGGATCTTATCTAATTTATGTGAATTTGAAGAAGATATTGAATCAAACAGGCAAGATCCGTAATCAAGATGACTTCGGATGAGGGCATTGTAAAGAAGTTTTAAAGATGCTGGGTGGGAACCCCACCACACTCCGGACAGAAATCTAAGTGGATTGATATTGCTTTCACATTTTGTGATAACATGATTTATATGGGTGTTCCAAGTAAGCTTGGAATCCAAAAACATTCCCAGGAACTTAACTTCCTTAGAGATAGGGATGACTTCATCGCCAAATCTCACCTGAATATCAGGGAGCTTTCGACGACGGGTGAAGATGACAACTTTGCTTTTGGAAGGAGAAAGTTCAAGGCCATTACTATTTAACCACGCCAAGAGTTTTCTAAGAGCGTTGTTGATTGCTGACGCTGCGATGAAAAGATTGGGGGATATTTTGTAGAACGTTAAGTCATCGGCGTATTGAAGTATATCGCACATGAAATGAATAGATTTTTTCAGATCGAAAGTATAAATATTGTACAGGATCGGGCTTAGGACAGACCCTTGCGGGAGTCCTTTGAATATGTGTCTAACGTGGGGAGAGGATCCAGGCCCGTCTACAAAAATAGTTCTCTGGGAGAGCAAATTAATAATGAATTGGACCAATTTGGGTGGGACGCCAATCGCCAATAATTTTTCTTTTAGAATGGGGATGACAACATTGTCATATGCTCCGCAGATGTCTAAAAACACTGCTATGCAATATTCGTTTTTAGAAAGTGCTAATTTAACATCTGTCACAAGAGAGGAAAGGTTATCAAGGGTACTTTTACCTTTTCTAAATCCAAACTGCGAAGGGGAAAGGATTTGATTTTTTTCTACGAACCAGTCTAATCTATTCTTAATCATCCTTTCAGCTACTTTGCATAGAGTAGAAGAGAGAGCATCGGTCTATAGCTTGAACCTAGACTAGGATCTTTGTTACTCTTGCAAATGGGAATGATATTTTGGATTTTCCAGTCTGGGGGAATAATACCAGAATCCAGAAATATATTGATAAGAGAGAGAAAGTAGGAAAGGGAATTGTCATCATTGTGTCTGATGAATATGTTCAGAATTTCATCTCTGCCTGGAGCAGAGTCTTTGAGGTTTTCCGAAGCTCTCTTTAACTCCTCTATGGAAAATGGAGCATCTAACCATGAAGACGAATTTGGGGTAAAAGATGGAATAGGTACTTCATCAAGATTAGGGACATAAGGGGGAGCTATTTTGCTAAGAAAGTCAGACATCCAAATTGCTGAATTGTGAGATGGCTTCGGCAGTGAAAAGGAAGATCTAAATCTGCGAATCATCGACCAAACCTCCCCCGCTGGAGTGGCAGGGGATATGTTAGTACAGAAGTTACGCCAGCTGTTTTTTTTTTTAAACGAAATGTACGTTTAGCCAGAGCTTGGGCATTCTTGGCTGTTAAGTAATTTTCCATTGTTATCTGTTGGCAGTATGTCTTATTGGCCGCTTTCCTTTCTTTCAACACTTGAAGGCATTCCTCATCCCACCAAGGGGGAGGGCGAGCCTTCGTGCCTACAGGAGATGATTTAGGAATAGCCTTTTCAGCGGATTTAAGAATGGACTCGGACCAAGATTTATAAGTGGAGGTGCAATTTTCTGAATTAGGGGTAGGAAGGGAGAGGGTAAGAGCCTGAATAGATTCTCTGAATTGGGACCAGTTGGCTTTCTTTGTAATATATTTTGATTTACTTTTAAAGGGGTGAGTATCTAACCGCTGACCCAGATACAGAATGATGGGATAGTGGTCACTGCCGCAGGGGTCTGAGGTAGTTCTCCAGGAAATTAGTGGAGAGATACATGGGGAACAAAGAGATATGTCCACCGCACTAGGTCTCTGTCCAGGGTGACTTAACCTTGTTGGGGATCCGTCATTTAGAAGACACAGGTTTAAGGAGTCCATAAGGTCAATAATTTTGTTTCCTGAGAAATCCGTGGATGAAGAACCCCACAGTGGGGAGTGTGCATTGAAGTCACCCAGAATAACCAAAGGAGAAGATATTTTGCCAAGCATGTGGACCCATAAGGAAAGATCAAATGAGGTAGAAGGGGGAATGTAGAGGGATATAAATGTAATATTAGAGACAGTAGCTGCCACTAATTGGAAGGATGCATTTATGGGTTTAATGGAAAGAGGGGTGAAGGGTAGGGAGTTTTTGATGAGCAGGGCTGCACCGCCCGTCCCATCAATGCGGTCGTCCCGCAGACATTGGAAGCCACTCACCTTGAAGAGTTGAGCAGGCTTAAACCAAGTCTCAGAGACGGCAGCAATCGATATTGAGTGGAAATACAGAAGGCGGATGAGGTCATCCTTATTGGAGATGGCGCTTCTGCTATTCCACTGAAGTAATCTAACGTCTTGTGGAGTCATTTTGAGAAAGTGATTTTAATGTGGTAATAATAGAAGCAGCGTTGGACGGTAGATTGGTTTGTGAAGAAATTAGGTCAATTAAAAGCATAATAAGGGTTTGAATAAATGAAGAATTGTCTTGGGAGAGTTTTTCAGAAAGGAAGAGAGAGTTCGTTGAGGAAGGATTAGAATTGTTTGCACAACCATTTACGGCAGTTGAAAGTGATGACCCATTGGGATTTAAAAGAAGTGAATTGTGTTGTTGTTGATCATATCCAGGAGCCGGTTTAGGGGTGGGGTTTTTGTATGAGAATTTAGTTGAGCGAGAAGAAATTGTTGTTGAGGATTGGTGAGAGTTGGATGTAGGGTTGCTGGATAAAGCCTCAGCAAATGATTTCTTGACGGGAGGGAATAATTTAGATGCCTGCAGAAAAGATAAGTTCTGAGAAGACATCGATAATTTAATATTTTTTTGGCGGGATTGTTCTGGGCAAGAATAGTTGATGGCTGTATGAGAGCCTAAACAGTAGAAACATTTGGGTTGGGCTGAAGAAGGGCATTGGTCAGCTGTGTGGCTTTCACCACATTTGAAACATCTGGGCGGAGATCTGCATGCAGCTTTGGTGTGACCAAAACGGCAGCAATTAAAACATTGTAAGTGTAAATTTCAACCGGTAATGAATTAAAAAATAAATATATATGCGAGGGAAGAGACTGCCCTTCAAAGGTGATCACGACAGATTGGGAGGGTTTCCAGGTAATTTAGTCTTCTGGCTTTTATGGGATTGCCGATATGTTGAGGAGTTGTAAGGGCGGATAAAATTTCTGGGATGGAAAGATCGGTCGAGATACCTCTGACCAAGCCCATACGGGTTACATTAAAAGTAGGAATGTATGCCTTGAATTTGGAATTTGATGAAATGTAAATATTTTTAATAAATGAATTGGCGGCTGACCCTGTGAGGAATTCAACAGAGATTCGAAAACGACCCTCGGCTTTTACACCTCCAGGCTTGATGGAAAGAATTTTTGTGTTTGTTAGAAATTTACCAAACTCAAGAGGATGAATAGTTTTTCCTTGCTCGGTTTTTTGGGCGTACACAATATATGGGCCACGGGAATGAACAGAGTAGAAATTAGTTGGAGGAGATGCTGGAAGTTCTGCTGGGGCTGGGGTCTGTGAAGTTGAAGGAGTGTCGGATATATTTGGAGATGCACTGAACTTTCTTTTTTTGTAGGACTTTATTATGACAGATTCACTGTCTGAAATTTCTGACGTATTATCTGGAAGGTCAGGAGGGGGATCTGGAGGCTTTCTGGGGAGTCCTGAATGGACCTTTTCAGGAATATCCTCCATTCTTTACAAATACAAAAAAAAAAAGAAAAAATGGAACTGGTGACGACTAGGTAGAAAAGTGCATAAATATCTGATAATCAGCTGCGAAAATTGGCTCCTGGATGACCAGAGGGGAGAAGAATCCTCAAGGAACGATACACAACACTTTTCTTTAAGTAGATAACAGAAAATAATTGGTTTTTGATAAATATAATGAGCAACAAAACAGAACAACTGCTGACAGCTAAAATCAAAACAAATGAATTTTCGTGAATGCACTTATTGCCCTCTGTTGAACAATAGTGGTAAATAATATATTTTAAAATTATTTATTTATTGACAGACATCTGTTGTTTCGTAGCGTAAAGTATTTGTTTGTAATGGTAAAATTTATGCTTTTACTGCCATCTATTGACAGGTAGCGAAAATGGAACGTATGTAGGTAGATTATTCAGATCATAAAATCTCCAAAATTACAGTGATTTGAATTTTTCTTAAATAGAGTTAATGTACATACATATTAATAGCTCCAATATTACAGCAACACTGTTTTGCTATTGTTGCACTGGTTTTATGTTGATTAAAGATACTTTTTACACTTAATTTTTACTGTTTTACGCGGAGCAAAATTACACTTGACATCTGTCAGAGAGAGTTCGATAGATGTATATCAGTGTTGCAGTACCCAATAAGGCTTCTCCCTCAAAAGTGTAGAATAAGATACTCGAATTCCAGTCGCAGAACAAAATTGAGGATGCAAATTTTTAACAGTTTCTAGAAGCAACCGCTTTTGTTTGTGTCACTTGAGGCAATCTTTCTTACCAGGGCACATTCTGCTGACATTTCCCGCTCAAAAAACTTATGAATTTCTTCACGAATCTGATTAGTGATTAAAAATATTGGATGCCTCCGATTAGATATTAAGATGTTGTCATAATTTTTATTTTTGGGGAGAAATTGTTTGGCCATATTATTTAAACGATGTTTTTTGATACGGTTGCCACTGACGCATTTTTGAAAAGCCTCTCGCTGTTTAGAATTTTTCAGTAATTTTTTAACGGTGTCTTTTAGTTGGGTTGTCAAAATCTCGCAAAATAATAAACGTTTACGAACTTCCAGAGTAACAGAACATTCTCTTGTCAATTCATCAACTTTGCGAGTAGGCGTAGAAGCACTCTTTTGGGATGCTCTTTCTTCACGTAATCTGCTTCTCTTAAATTTTTTTCTCAACTGATATATAGTTCTTTGCATTTTTTGTATTGTATATTTCTGTTTTTTAATGGTTCTGTAAACCTGGGCTTTATCTTTTTTAACCTGTTTTCTTCCTGATTTCTTCCTCAACACGCGAATGTCGTTTTCTATCTCATTTTCAGAATCTGGGAGGCTGTTAGCTAAAATATTTGCCATCATCTTTTTTTTCTGTCTATACTTTTGTGAATTTATTCTCCACGACTTTTTCTGTTTCCTTTTCTCTCTTTCAGTCATATCACGAACAGTCTTAACTTTATTTTCAGCTTTCTTTCTTTGGTTATATTCTCTATCTTTCAGTCTCTTCATCTCCTTTTGTTCAGGTGTCATTTTATCTAGAAACTTGCGCTTCCTTGCATTAGCCTTTTCACGATGCCTTTTATAAGCTATACTGTCCTGTTTTAATGGTTTTTTCGACTTCCCTTTCTCTTCATTTTTATAGTTTTCCATGTTACTCGTTCTAAATGGATGCCTGAAACCAAAATTTTGCATGATTATGCTTTCCCGTTTAATCACAGGAAACCATATTTGTCCCAACGCACATAGGCGTCATATAAAACGCTGTAACTCCCTTAATATCATAGTGAGAAATATTTTCTAAGTTAGAAGGGAAAAACACCACGCTTTATATTCCAATCTAAAAAATAGCCATCAAAAAAGTAAAATGTACACTTTTATGTAAACAAAGTTTTGATCGCAAATTGAAAAAAAAATTTGAAACTTCGGGATTTTTTTATAAATTATTTTTACATAGAGCGACAAAAAAGTAAGCTTGCAATGTGTGTTTGTTATACATTTGTCTAATAAAATATGTTTTTATTTTTTTTATTATCAGTAAGTAACTTTAGTTAGAAAAAACGTAAGGTGAGCCAACCTTTTTATGTTTGTATGCAAAAATTTTATAATTAGAAAAATATATGTTTATTTCGAATCATATAATTTGAAAGCGTATTTTATCACATTTTTAAAACAGTTTTTAGTTTTTGAATCTGCTCAGAAATATTTCAAATATTTGCATTTTATTGTAAAGCGAAAATATTTTGACCATCTGAAAAAAAACCAAAATTTTGAAGGGTTATTATAACATTAGAGTATCATTTTATTCACAGATTGTCATAACGGGAACAACTGTCTCATTTCGGGAACGCCCGTCTCATTTCGGGAACAAACGTTTCCGAAATGACCGTTCCCGAAATGATTATTCGATAAATATTGTCATGTCACGCTTGACGCCGCCATATTAGATATTGGTTGTAGAGGTTATGAACAAGAGGACTGTAATATTTATAAGGATTTTACAAAAAGTATGCAAATTTTCGAAAAACTAATCACCAAACAGCGTTCCCATAGTGACAGGGAATTAAAGTACGCTTCACACTTATCAAATTAAAAGGTACTTACCAACAAAATCAGTTATTTTTTTCCGTAAACACGACACACGCCGTTTGCTTTGACTAGCGAACTTCACACTGTTGCTCCCTAACGCCACCTAGGGTTTGTTGTTTTAAATACATCGACCAATATCCACCGCGTTCACGGAATGATTTGATAAACGTCAGACAGCATTTGAATAGCCAAAATATGAAGAAATTAAACTGATATGAATTTAATTTATAAATATATTCTTAATTTAATAATTTTTAAAGCTAATATTAAAATATGACATTTTTAATTCGTAATTGTAAACATTTTTGACTTGTTAGAACTATGAAACATGGTATAAGGACGCGTTCTCGGAATGACTATTTAGGCCTGTTTTGTTTAAAATCAAGTATAACATTATTAAAGAAAAATAAATATGCTTAGTGCCTTGTAATTATGCGCAGTACCTTTATTTTGAAATAAATATTGTAGTAATGTCATGTTATTTTATTAAGAAAAACTTTGTCAGAAGCATAATGCTCACCTCTCTGATTTTGACCCATAAGTAAAGCTACTGATACTGGATATATGACGCCTTTGTGTAACATGTTTGTAGATTTTGTACCTTCGTATTTAACATTTGCCGAATGGTATGCTTTACCCCGAGGAACAAGAGCTTTTTGTGATGGCTGTCCAGGGTCCAGTGGCTGCTTTGTATGCAGCGTCCTCGCGTTCGCACTAGGTATTCATGTACCTCCGGATCGGGAGTAGGTACAACGCGGCGCTAATCAGAGGCCTGGGCGGTCTCCGATGTTTGATCTCCGATGGGCGAAGATCAGTTACTTCCTTCTGGGATGGAAGCGTAAAATTCCCTCGTCGTCAGAGGACCTGGGCGGCCTCTCCAAGGAGCGAGAATAGGAACCTTCCTTGGCGGAAGGTTTCACCTGACTGTCTGTCCTGGGCGGACTACTGCAACCGACTGTCCGTCCTGGGCGGACTCTTGCAACCGACTGTCCCCTAGAGCCCTCTGTTTTTTGTCTAGCTGTAGGTATTCTTTTATCACCCGCATTGTTCAGCGGCCGTTCTGTCGGGCGGCTCAATTCCTTTGAGGTGTTTATTGCCGTCCCATAAAATCTCAAAGGAATTGCCGACTTTCCAAAATAGTAATTAAGGTTATTTTATTTTACGATGTAGTAGTTTACAATTTTTCTAACAATAGGTTCGGCTAGCCTTTGTGCTAATTTATTTTACGGCCGGTCTAGTCTGGGAATTTTTATTAATTAAAATGCACATTTTAGAAAAGTATTTCGGTGAATTTGGTAATTTATTTTAGGCATTACAAAAGGATATATCACGCCGATATCATCAAAACACAATTATTTTTATTATTATATCTACTAACAAATAAAATTTTAATAAAAAGTTAACACAAGGAGAAATATTAATAAGTTTTGTTTTTCGTGGTAGTTTCTAAAACATGGCCACACACACAATGTCACATCACACTCTGGGCATTTATACTGGGACATTTTCCTTTTTTTGAAATGGCGCACACTCGGCAGGCTCTGAAGCTTTTGAGAATTATTTCCCTTTATTGGGTGGGGCATATGTTTTGCTAATGCCTTAGCAGTTAGTCTCAGAGGTAAATCGTGTGAAGAGCGAGAGTGAGGCTCAGATTGGGAAGTGGTATGATATTTTTGCAACAATTGTCGTATTACGGCTAATTGGAAATCTGCTAAACTAACATTTTTATTTGTAATTGATTTAAAAGTTATATGAGAGTTCAATAAATATAGATCAATAATATGGAAGGCCACTTTTTTATACCACTTAATTGTTTTTCGCAGGCAATTAATACTACTTAACATCAAGTCCACTTTGTCAACAGAACCCAGGGCTCGGGCCTCGTCAGAGATCCGTCCACGTACGCATACCAAGTAAACAATTTATAACCACAGTTATGACACCAATATTCACTAGATAGAATATTGACCCAATCCACGCACTTCAAGTATATCGCGTATTCCAAGTCTTCTCTCCAACCCTCCCATCCAGCACAATTTCCACACAGACGCACGGAATCTCCAGTCTCCGCAGTCACGCTGTACTCCACTTCCACCATATTTTCCTCACCCACGAAATACGGAATCTCATCAGAATCGTACACCAGTCTGTAGCTAGAATTTATATCCACATCCAAGTCTTTACATGTCTTGGTAGCACGCATCTGAAAAACACGTCATCGTCATATTACGTCATCATACTTTGGATGCAACATGGGCAAACAAAACAACCAGCCTCACTAGGGATGGTTCTTTTTTTTTAATGGAACACCAACATGATAATCAAATGTTTAATTAATGTTAATTATACAGGTTCATTAGTGCATAAAGTACATCCTGTTCCGTCTGTCCAACTTTTGAACGCGATGTCGTAGAGACATGAAATAAATTGTGTTTATCTTACAAAATGAAACTCCACAATCCCTCATATTCACTTTAATTTTTTTTTCTAACATCATATACTTCTTTCCAAAACTTGTCAGTTTGAGGTGGAATTTCCATAGGATTAGTTGGTATGCCGTATTGAACATTTTTTCCTTCCTTCCAAGTGATTATTGTTCCGTGAGCCTCTTGTTCTGCTGCATATTCCTGTCTTCTTTTTAAATTATCAGCCACGATTTGTTGTCTTTCAGTGTTTGTCATTTTTCCCGTAATTCTTCTCTGTCCCGACACTGTCACTCCGTGTACGTCAATTTCTGCATTATCGGCTATGTGCGACCATTCGTTGTCTGGTGTGTATTCTGGCGCCTCTTCCTCCGGCGGTGCTGCTTCAGTAGATTCCATTCCGATAACTGGTAGACCTTGAACGCCGAAAGCGTTGTCGAATTTTCTTTTGGCGGCTGTTAGGGCGACTGCATATGTGTTCGGCTGTGGGTACAGTGATGAACCCATCAGTAGATTTGTTCCGTGGCTGTGTCCCTCAATTTCGATGGACATTTCCAAAAAGAAATTGAACACGGAATTTTCCATGTTATCGTCGTTATTGAGCAGCGGGAGGATTCCTATTCCGACGGTCTGTGCGAAGCCGCCGAAGGAGTTTGTTTGCAAACCATTAAATCTAATGTTGTCGATTGTGGCATCCTCGTAATTAGTTTTTGTTTTTATGTGCGATCTCTGAATGTGGGCTTCGGCGCAGTATCCGTTTTTCTGGTTGATGTCGAATGGTGGTCCTTCGCGTCTCGCTAAAAATCCAGGCCTGTACCAAGCGTTATTCATCATGCTTATCGTCCCGTCTGCCGGTTCATATGATTTTTCATAAATAACTTCAATCGAGTTTGTCGCGTTGTAGAATGTCTTTGCGTTCATAATCAACGGCGGTGTGTAGAAATTTCCGTCGTTAGTTTCGATGACGTTCGAATCTGCATTTTTCGCCTTGATATCTCACTCTGGTGTCCATTTTCCTCGACTGCGATGTTGCTCCGTAATCTGACGCTTTCATCACTGTTTGGATGCTCGAATCCTGAAAATCTTTTAATTTTTTTCCATAAAGCGTCGTCGGTGTGATTGTTCCACTCAGCTGGATGGGACCCATTCCTTCCAAATTTTCCCATATTCCGATTGTCGTCTGCGAATTTGCGTTTACGTAGCTCACGGTCTTTGCTGCGGTAACGAATGGAGTTCTGTTGCTCAAATTTGTAATCTTGAAGTTTACTTTCAATACTTTTGTAGTGTGGTATATCGTGATAAGTGATGTCGTTGAATTCTTTTTCGGTAAGGTACATGAATAATTTATGCCAATGAATGGCGTGGACGTATGAAACGCAAGCAATTTCCGTGCCGTCTTGTTGAAAAATGTTGAAATTAAATTTCTTCTTGAATGAAAATCTATTGACATTTGTAGAATTTGTCACTCCCGTATCCACAACGGGGTTAGCAGGTTGTGTTACTTCCATATTAAAAATATAATTGGATTCAAAATTAATTGCACCACTCGCACGACTCACTCGACTGAGCAACCTCGACAAACTGAATTCCATTCCGCTTCGCCGCCTCTTATACTCATGATGACGTCATCGCCCATTAAAAAAAAAACATCCATCCCTAGTGTACTTCCGAATCAACATCGCCTGGCCGTGGCGGTGTCAATTTAAGAAGTGCTGGAAAAGGAAGGCCGGCTACTTAAACGCGTCCCTACGGCCAGTCCTTAGGCAAATGCGGGACTAGAATTTAATTTATTTAAGTACTAAATTAATACTTTTATTAGGGAAACAATTATTCGATATGAATAAATGTTTATCATAACAAGCTCTCTTGATGTTTTGGCACGATCTAACTGTCAACTTTTTGTTTTTTTTCCCTGTTTCCCCCCATCGACGACACCGCAATGTTGATGGGGCACGTACAGTGGATCTATGCTCATGTTTATTGTTGGCATATATAATCACGTCGTCAAGGTTCACCAAACATATTTTACCGATATATTTGCGTAAGATATCGTTTATCATTCTTTGAAAGGTGGCAGGTGCATTTTTCAAACCGAACAGCATCCTTACCAATTCGTAATGTTGATTAGGGATGCTAAATGCTGTTTTTTTTCTGTCTTCAGACATTTTGATCTTGTGGTAACTACTTATCATATCTAAGGTTGAAAAGTATTTATTCCTGTTTAATTGCGAGAATATGTCTTCTATGTTTGTAAGAGGAAACTTATCGTTACGCGTCTGTTCGTTAAATTTTCTATAGTCTATGACCATCCTCCATTGCTTTATTCCTAACTGGTCTAGTTTCTTTTCGACTCTATGAACTGGGCTTATGGCGAGTTGCTAGGTCAGATCGAATCATTGCTCGTACGGTAACCTGTAGGCCCTCTGGTATAGAGGTTCCTCTTTTATTAATTTAATTTCATGTTTTACGTGAGGTGAGCAATTTCTATCCAACAGTTTGTCAAGTCCATCTATGTCCATTATATGGAATGTTAAATTTGCGCACTTAGTGTGTCTTGGCAAGAGGTTTAATAATGTGTTTCTAGCCGTATCTTTGTACGGTTCTATCAATATGTGAGCGCTAGGTCCCCCATACTGATCTCATGGATTATTGAGTAGAAATCTTTTTGACCGCGGTCGAAGTTAATTAACCCCGTTTGGAGTAATGTTACAGACTTGTTGTCCCCACATTCTGTTTTTAATGTTTCTAATTCGTATCAATATTATTATCGCGGTTGCACATTACGATTACATGTAGCGCTTTTTCACGTAACCTTGAAATTACTTTTTCAACATTGGCGTATTTTAATAAAAATTACATGATGTGGAAATAGAAAATAAAAAAATAAAAAATAAAAAGGTGAACATATTTAGCACTTACACTATAGTGGCTTGAGGGAAATTCTTCATCTATGATGTAGGGGCGCGCCCTGCCACAGGGCGACGGCCTGGACAAGAGTGTTTTCCGATCTCCAGTAGCGCTGACTCGTCCTGGCTACTCTATGGCGCATCAAAACAGCGAACTCATGTACCCTTCCCTCTGCGAGGCGCTGCATCGTCAAGGAAGGCCGAACAGCGCCCTATAAGCGTGGTTATATTGTACTCGGAGTGTGTCCATGATACCTGTATTGGCGCATGTGCATGTATGGGCGGAATGACAGGACCAACCAGTAATTGCTTTGAAAATCAGCAGTGACGATTTTTGTACATCAGCCCATGACTAACAACGTATGATTCGCATATGGCCAGAAGTTTTCTCATTGCTCTTACCGACGGGGCTAGTATGACCATGTCATCTGCATAGCTGATATTTTTCATACATACATATACCCCCTAGCAAATTTTCACAAACAGGTTAATATCTTGCGGAGGGCCGCCATTTTCTAAAATTGATTCTGAATATTGGAGAGCGGGTCTCTCCTTTGGCTGTGCCATTTTTTGGTGATTTTAATTTATCATTAAAAAAGGTAGAGAAAGGGATCTATCGTACGGATGGGATAAACAAACAATTGAAATGTACTCACATGTGTATTATTGCAACAGTCTTCAGCATCTTCAAATTTACAACTTTATTGTGTGGTCCTTTCTTTACTTTGAGGTATTTGAAAAATAGGTAGGGAGTCCTGACTAGTGGCTAAGTTTAACAGCTTCCTTGAATGACCCACGTACGGGCGCCAGTTAACTTCTTACGTCTTCGTTGTGATAAAAAATAAGTATCCTCTATTATTAATTATTACAATAATACAACAAATATGATATAATTTCAAGATACTGCAGCGCTACAGAAATGTTCCAGGAAGGACGAGTGCACTCCTTTAGGGCACTTCTCCATGCGTGTTTATAATGGGTTTTCCAATAAGGACTTGACAACTTTTTTTATAGATATTTCCAAAACTTTATGATCGACTTGAAATACAATCAAAACATTTATGAATGGAACTCCACTTCGTTCATATGGCCACCGCGGGCACGTCGGCAGCGGTCGATTCGTTGGACCCAATTTTCGATGACTTGGTCACACATTTCGGCCGTAACGGCCGCTATTTCGCGTTCAATATTGGCTCTGAGTTCTTCCAACGTCGTCGGCTTGTTGGCATAGACCAATGATTTGACGTAGCCCCAAAGAAAAAAGTCTAGAGGCGTTAAATCGCACGAACGAGGTGGCCAATTGACTGGTCCGTTTTTTGAGATAACACGCTCACCAAACTTACTCTTCAATAAATCGATTGTAACGTGTGGCTTGTGGCACCGTCCTGTTGAAACCACATGTCGTCCAAGTCCATGTTTTCCAATTCGTGCCAAAAATAATCGGTAAACATGGCGCGATAACGATCGCTATTCACAGTAATGTGACAATCGTTATTGCCGTCGAAAAAATATGGCCTAATGACGCCGCCGGCATGCAAACCGCACCAAACAGTTATTTTTTGTCGATGAAGTGGTGATTCATGAAGCACATGTGGATTTTCACCAGACCAATAACGCATATTTTGCTTATTGACGAACCCATTGAGCCAAAAATGAGCTTCGTCACTGAAGATGATTTTGCGATGAAATTCATCATCTTGGCGCATCTTCTCCAGAGCCCAATCGGAGAACGTAACGAAAATGGTCCATCGGCTTCAATTCTTGAGTCTGTTTGATCTTGTATGGGTAACCAAGATCTTTACGCAAAATTCGCCATAAAGTGATCTTGGCGATGCCCAGTTCTTGAGAACGCCGCGGAATCGACTGATTTGGATCGTTTGCTACGGACGCCTGAACGGCAGCGATATTTTCGTCACTTCGACCAACCCGTTGTCTCACTGGCACGGCAGCATCATACAATGAATACATAGACTCAAATTTTTTGTCCGTGTTTATGTCCCGAACCGTCAACGAATTCCGCCAGCGCGGTAGGCAAAATCGAATATGCAGCAGATTCATAGGCGACATTACAACGGACGTTACTAGACTCGCCCTCAGTATAATTACTGTTCCGCGAAGGGGAGCCTTCATCGCTATGCAGAAGCGTATTATGTGTTTTATTGCATATTTTACAACGAAATTTGGACTTGCAACTTTTAACGAAGTGTGGATGCAGACAATTAAAACACAATTTTTCTTTTTTGACAAAGTCTCTCCTGCCATTTGCATCCAGTAATAAAAATGATTCACATGTTGTGATTTTATGACCACGATTGCATTTTTGGCAAGTAATTTTTTTAGCGACATCATTGGATACGAATAACGAACGTCTTCCTCTTTTGTTATCTGTTATCTCTGATAACATATTGATGCGGTTCTGCACCGATAAGAAATATATTAATTTTTCTACCGTGGGAATCTCGTCTTTCTCGACTTTACTTTCAAAAGACCGACGCGTAGCTGACTCCAATTTACGTAAAACAAAGTGACATAAAAATTCTTCAAACAGTTTTTCTCGATTTAATTCCCGAAGTCCCGACAGGTTTTCTCGGAGAATATTCATGATCTCTTCATTGTTAGAAAATTTACAATCTAAAATAGAATTAACGTAATGCATGAAAAGTGTTCTGGAACCCGAATAGTGATCTCTTAAGGTCTCCCAGGCCAGTTCATAATTTTCTTGTACTATGGGGATTGTTTTAATAAGAGATAGCGCTGTCTCTTTCACACTACTTAATAAATAATGAAATTTTTCAATGTTCGATAAAAATCTGTTTTCGTGTACCAGACTTTTAAATAAATTGAAAAAGGGGGGCCAATCACGAATGTGACCGCTAAAGGTAGGGATTTTTATTTCCGGAGCTAAAAAATTACGATCCGGACGTTCTTCTACTGAAGTGTTGTGCTCATTTCCGTTTGCAATGTGGGTGTCGCGCGCCGAAATTACTTCAAAAAACAACTCCTCGAATGCCTGCGACACCTTTACCACGTCATTTTTTAACGCGAATTCGGGAAGCGAAACCAAGTCCGACAATTCACATTGTATATTCTCAAAATCTTCGTATGTCTTGTCTATCTTTTCCATCCTTGCTTTAAATTGACAAAACTTTGCCTTATCGTCCAAACATTTGATTAAATCAAATGCGTATTGTACCCGACCAAATAAACGTTCCCGTTTCAGCTTCAACGAATCAATTTTAGCTGAAGTCTTATCCATTTTGAAATTACACGTTAATTATCGTATGTGTATCTTGGTCGGTCGTAACTACCTACCGAAAATCTACCTACGCAATACGAAATTAACGCAATTAGAAGTAGGTAACAACTTGAAATGATAGAAATAATCTTGAAATGGATATAATATTGTATTGCATTGATAGATGTACATATATCCGGAGAAAGACCAATATTTCCTATATCCGGCTCTAGGACCATGTTTCGATAGCTCTAATAAATCCCAATTCTGGACTGACGGCGAAGTTGAGGAAAATGAGGTGAAGGAATTGCTGCATAGAACCCGGGAGGATGCCACGGAAATTGAAAGATGCCTACCTGGTTTGTGGATCCTTCGAAATTATTCACCTCACTGAACTTCACTTCTCCAGAATTGGCAGCTGCTTGATTCGCGACGATGGACACTCCTGACATCCCGCGACAAGCGTTTATCTCGAACTGCAGGCACTCTCTCTCCAGTGACATATTAGGGATCGGGTCAGGGTAAGGGGGGGGGAACTAATTGACAATATTGAATTTTAATATGCCAAAACAATTATTATAGAAACAAAATAAAGTTCATCATAAATTATCCAAATATTATTATCATGGAAGTCATCTTGTTGTACAATTATTTTATTTACTACTAGACGGTAGGCCTGACACTAGGGGGCCGTAAATGTGAAAACTCACCTCAATGGAGCTTCGTTGTTCACAAAAACGAATAAATTACAAATAATAGGTATCACACACAGGAATGAATATATTTACAATAATAGTAATTTGTAATAGGTACTGAAATAATAATAATAATAATCGAACTATTTATAAAGCGTTGCGAGTCGTCATTCCGCAACTGTAAAAATTACTTGTAAAAAAAAACAATATCTCATAACATGTTCGGGCGGGGTGGGCAGCTCCCGGGAACCGCTCCTACCGGCCCCGGAACACCACATAAACCCATCGTCCTCCTCTCTGAGGTATTCCATCACTTCATCAGAACGCCAAGTTGGGATCTGAAAAAATTGATTAAATACATGTATTTATTGATATCGACTGAATGTGTCAACAGGTCCAGTGTATAACAGTAGAGTATCGAAAATATTTATCTATCATGATCTCGATAAGACAGTCATTCACCGATTCAGCGATTATCATCCCTGAATTTGGAAAATAATCTTTCACATGGGACTGAAGTCGGAAGTATCCATAGCCTTATCTTCATAATCTTATAAAGATGAGGGTATAGCCGCCTCCTCTCTTCCCACCATTTCAACGGATCTTCGTTTCTATTCATAATAGACTCCTCAATGAATTTTTTGACCTCAAGCAATGCAGCCGCTTTAAAGTTAGACACTGTCGGAGCCATCACAGTCACAGTATTCACAGTCCTCCTCACTAGGGTCTCCTCTTCTGAGGCAGCCTGCACTTTTTTTTTTACTAAATATCCATTTAACTTAATTTGACTTTATATAGTTTGCAAGTTCATAATCACTCAGATTTCTCAGCCGTGTTTTGATTTTATTTTTTAAAGATATTAATTTCTGTAAATTTTTTTTTAATTGATTTTAAGGTATTATAAAGTTTTGCAGCATGAAATTTAATATTCCTCTATCCAAAAGATGTATTAAATTTGGGTATAACCCAGTATATTTTGATTTATTGCCCTGGTTGTGTATTTATGTTCCGCAGTGGACTATTCAGATATATTTTTAAAAACTTTAAAAGTCATTTTTAAATAGACTTTCAGAATTGTCTTAGTTATTCCTTTTTGAGCTATGTTGAGACATTATCCGTGAGTGCTAAAGGCAGATCCCCAACCGGTTATCCTATTCTCAATTTGTGATTGGCACAAAGCATAATGAACTCTTTTAATATCTAAAAATTATTTAATATTTTAAAAAAATATCTTTTAATATCGTTTATGTTGAGGATATTACGGATGTTTCTAAAGAATTACATGTACTTGGTGAGTTTTTTTGTAGTGACGTCGATGTTCCATCTGATATGTTCATCAATTTCAATACCAAGATATTTAATGCTTTTAGAGTGCGCTGTAGTGGAACAAAGGCATAATAATCCTTGATTATGTTGAAAGATTCCTCGGCATTTACGTAATTTGAGGGCATAGTCATCAGTCGGCCGTCCTCTGGCTGTTGTAGAAAACGTCAGATATTTTGTTTTATTGGCATTAAGTGTGAGAGAACTTCTATTAAGCCATTTTTGCAGAAGACCAAGTCCATGTTCCGCTTCTTTGTATGTATTTTTACAATCTCTTTCATTAACCTTTTAACTGTCAGAAGGCATTTGGTGTGAATGTACCGGCGGGCCGCGAATTTTTTAGCAAATAAAAATTAATAAAATGATCCTTTTCTGAAATATATTAAAAATATGTATTAAAGACTTACCAAATATGTACATTGTATGTCGTTTGTGTCGCCGTTCACCCAGAAAAACACCTCAAAATTTTCACAAAATGTCCATCGTCAAAAATCGTCATTTAGAACAACGTGTAACACACACTTATGGCACAGAAAGAGTTAAATAAAATGACTGTCATCAGCAAAACTAATGTTTTATCATATACGTTCCAAAAAGGAGATGATGGTTTAACTATGGGTATGGATGAAGAAGTAGGTTCACCTGAGCTTGTCGTTAGTTGTTCTTCAGTATTGGTTATTATAATGGGTGACAAATACGCTGCTCTATTTTCGATGTAATGCCTTGTATATTGAAGTAGGCTGTCAGACATACCTCCATACGGTTTAAATCTTGGATCCAAAAATATAATTTCTCTAATTATTTTGTTTTGGTGAAGCTTCGTAAGCCCTTTTTTAACTTTATTTTCTAAAAACCGCTCCATTTCGCACACCTCGAATGGAAATTGATCTCCTAAATTCGCACAATATGGATACAAGTGCGTCTCAATAGCCTGAATATAAATCAAAACTTTAGAAAATGATGTATTTGTTTCGCTGCTCACATCGTTTGTAATGTCAAGAAATATTTTTAATATCTGAATGGAGTATTCAATAATACTCGATTCATTTTGAGTTAACGAGTTCATTGATGGTTGTCCCGCGGCCAATGTTGAAACAAGAGCATCCCTCAGCAAATAAATCCTCGACAGCATGTTGTAAGTGGAATTCCATCTGGTGACGACGTCTTGGATTAGTTTTAAAGGGAGCAAGTTTAATTCATTTTGTCTCGCAGTTAGTTTAGCCAAAGCATGGGAGCTGCGTTTTAAATATTCCACCATTGCTTTAACTTTAAGCAAAATCGGTTTTATTTTGTCCAGCCCCGACTGAACAATTAAATTAAAGGTGTGGGCAAAACAAACAAAATGGGGCCAAACTCCTTTTTGACCAGACTCCATCCACAATAACAAATAAATGGATATCCTTCATCAATGTCACCATTTTCTCGGGCTAACTTTTCCTGTCTCGATGTTTTTAGTCATTTGCTCACCTAAATATGTTTTCCACGACTTGGCAACCTTTTTTTCGTGATTTCGAAATGTTTTGGGGCACAAGAATGGAATGTCCAGGGTCCCCCCAGCCTGTGAATGACCACTTCCAATATTCAAAGCTCCCCAAATGAGGTATTGATTTTTACTGCAGGTGGATTGGAATAAACAATCTCTGTTTTTTTCACAAAACGCACACTGAAATTGAAAGGTCGATACTAACCCATCTCGAGTCTTCTTTGTAAAAACAAACTTTCCATCTGTACATTTCACTGGATGTAATCCTATTTCCGCCATTTGTTTAAAAAAAAATCTGATGTCTATGATTCGCCTACCACAGGAAATGGATCAAGTTTTGCTTCCGTGCTTTTTTCGACTAGTAATGGCAGTAAAACATTGTCATCAAGATTGGGGTCATCGTCAAAATGTGGGAGCTATAAAAAAAGCAATCATTCTTAATGTTTGTGTAAAAATATCTACAAAACGTTCACCAAATTGGGAAGCAAGTGAAAGTCAGCATTTTTACTATATTGAAAAGTATATTAATAGTAAAGGTAATCCAAGATTTTATAAATGACCAAATAGAGCTACATTAATCATTTCATTTGTGTTTCGTTTGATGCAAGTAGGATTTTTAAAATTATTGGACTTTTTATTGCGTTATTTTGAAATCAATCTCATATCTCACCAAATATCGATTATATCGACTGGAGAGTGATGTTATTCGATTCGGCACTAATAGAAACCATAGTAAACGATACCTCACTCAATCTAGTTGAGAAACATGTATTTTTAACCCCCCCCCCCATGTATAAGAGATTCCCCTGAACATGTTTGGTCCGGGGACCCGTTGATCCCTTTATATAATTTATATCTAAATAAACGTGCTTGAAGGAAGTAGTTTCGGTCAGAGGATAGAACGTGGATAGAGGCATCTCATAAATATTTGTGTCATCCATTGTCGAGATCGCAATGGCTTGTACACGCGACAAATAAAATCGCCCGACACCTGGTGCCGAGCTCTGAACAGCTCAGCGTTTTAGTATAAATACTAAGGGCCAATCATTGACAAACCACTCTTTTTACATCTCCCGCTCGAACTCTTGTTTCAAATCTCGTATCTCCGGCTCGCCACTTTCACAACTCTGCACTCTGACTCACAGCTTCCTGCCTGCTATACTTTGAATATTACCACTATCCCTGCATACCTTCTGGAATAAAGAACTATTATATTATATATTAAAAGGAATTATCAAGTGAGCAATACAACAAGCGAAGTGGTTGGATTCAATCGATACAGATTAATTGGTGTGAGGCGGTGGAGCCCTTTATATAGTTCCCGGTCCCGGTGAGGGCCGTGTGAAGTCCATTCGGGTTGTGATGATATGCTGTCAATGAGATTGTTGACAGGCTGCATGTGCAAGTTCAACAGTCAGTTTTAGCATTGTAATTGCTAGATCAAGTTTCGGTTCAATGAGGTCTTCTGCCGAATGCATGTTCTGCTTAGCATTTTAATTACTAGGCGAGGTGAAACGCAGGGCGTAGAGGGCAAGTATACTCGGAAGTGATGTACATCGGAGGCGGTTAACTCTCCTCCCCTTAAATTCAAACTCCTTCGGGTTGTGAAGAGTTTGTATCCTTTCCATATGATGTATCCAGCTGTTTTTATTGTTAGGCAACTAGGTAATGTGATGTGTAGATTTCTGTTAATTTTATTTGTGGTATTAGTGTCGAAATCAGTGAGTTTCTTGTATTTCATCTACATGTAGGATAGGTAGTTTCAGTACCCGAAGTTCTTTTGAATACGTGATGACTAATTTCTCTTGGTTAACAATTTGTCCCATAGTAAAGGTCTTTCCTTGTATACTGCACTCGTCATTGGTCACAAGTACAGATTTGGAGATCATGTTCTGTTGGTGTTGAGGGCGTTGGGCCTGTAGTGATGTGGGTTGATTACGAAACACAGGCATCATATACGAAAGTCTATATTAGCGAGATTTTAATGGCGGAGTGGTTTAGGCATTTATTTATTTTTTATTTTTTATTGTACAATATTAATTACATACAATGGGATCTTGTACCCGCTAAGCCACTGCAAGTAGCTTGTCAACAGGAGTTTAGTTCAACAAATTATACAATACAACAATAAATAACGATCGCTTTATAAACCAAAAAAACCACATTGTCTTAGCTGGTGTTATTTATGAATATATAGAGCGGAGCGCGGGTGTTGCGCAGAACTCTGGTGTCTTTACAATTCATGGAAAGCTTTAAAACAGTTGCGTCCATCGTTTCATTTGAGACAAAAATGCCGTGATTTGAGGAAAACAATTATGTATATGCAGGTTGATGGTCTTATTATTTTTTCTATTCCAAATACTTAAAAGAAGAACTTCATGTCTGGGCGGCAGAATAAAGTACACGAAACATAAATATTACAGCTAGAGATCTCTCTTTGTCAACCAAGGGGTTTGATTGAATTATGAATTATATATTTTTGATGCCGTAATATGGTCCATCAAAGAGATTGCTCTCGCCTTCGATTTTCGGTGTTTTTAATTCATGATAGAAGTAGCAACCTTAGGTGTGTCTAAGTACGGAAGTGTACTTCCGACTTGACGCAGCCGTCACTGTCGCTTGAACTATCCGAGGAAGAGGTCCATAAAAATAGAAAACTTTATTTTCTCTTTCTCAAAGATTGGAAATACCTAGAGATGAAAATAAAACTCTAACTTAATTTTTAAAAATCGAAAATTGTTAGGCCACCCATTTCATTCAAAATATTATAAGAAGTACAAAATAATAATCTCTGGATTTTTTCACTCGAAAATTAGCGATATGGTAATTTCTTGAAAATACTTTAAAACGCACTTTATTAATTCTTGTCTCTTGATGAAGGCAGACGGCCACTGGAGGTCTTGTATAGGAGTATTTTATTTTCTGTGGATAAATAGCTATTCTTACCAAGCATGGGGTAGAGAGAACTTATTGCGGATTTAACGTTTTCTTGGGTATGCTTTTTCCAAGTGAGTTCTGAGTTTAAAACGAGTCCTAAGTAGGTACTTTATTGACGTGGTTCATGGAATGCTCTCCCCAAATATGTTTATATTACAGAGAGGCGTTTCAAATGGCAGTATGCGCACATAAGTTTTGGCATATTTAACAAGTTTTTAAATACTCTTATTTTTGTCCGCATTTTATTAAAATAATTGTCTGTTTTAATTTACTGAGTAGAGCATCGAGGCCCAAATGACGTTGGTTCTCTACATGCGTTGAATGAACTATCATTTTTTGGTTCTTCTATGTCGGAAGGTTCTATTTTAATATTTGTATAATGAATTAGTTTCAACGAGTTTTTATCTTTCTATAGCATTCGCTTAAGCTTTCGTATTACCTATCATCATTAATAATTACGACATATTTAGCTTTATCTAAACATGTTTTTATGTAATTTAAAAATACAATTTCAGCATTGTTAAGAGGATTGGACCATACGTGTGGTGGTCCATGCCCTTTTCCTTGGCTCTTAAACTACGCATTTCAACATCGCTTAGTTAGATGAAAATTCGTTTCATACGTGGAGGTGGATGTTCGTTACGAATTGGGATTCCACCCTCGTGGTCGTCCATATTGCTATGCAATGTGTCGGTGACACTCTGGGCACTTGAGGTTGCTTCCACTCACAATGAATCATGTTTATCAATGTCTTCACTATGATGAATTTCGACTCTTGAAAGCGCATCAACTACATTGTTATTACATCCTTGTTTATGTTTAATGGTGTAATCATATTAACGCAGTGATCACCATGGAGCGCGTGTCTTCCGAAGCTTCTTTAACTCCGTATACAAGAAGTATTTGGTTCCTGGAGGCGTTGTCGATAGAGTCCACAAGGTGCTCCAGATGATGCTCATCCTCCTAAATGGCTCACAATTCCGAGGTTATCTTGATCTTGAAGGCCATGAAATTACCATGGAGAGCTTTAGGATCACATGGGGGGTTTATTTATGACTATTTCAAGTCGTTTATCGAAATCACTAATAGTTTCGGTGAACTTTTAACTGAATGATTCGAATGACATTTTTTTTGTAATTGAACTTTTCATGAATAATTTCATTGTGATGTCGCAAAAATGTTTGAAGACATGAAATTTCTCTCTCTGCCTCGGACAATCCGTAGACAGCAAACATATAGACATCATTCCTCCGAGTGAAAGCGGATCATGTTATTATTATTACTGAGGATCGTGATGTCGCAAAAATGTTTGAAGACATGAAATTTCTCTCTCTGCCTCGGACAATCCGTAGACAGCAAACATATAGACATCATTCCTCCGTGTGAAAGCGGATCATGTTATTATTATTACTGAGGATCGTGACCCCCACTCCAATTTTCCTGGTAGACAAGGCTCCTCCACTCCTCGTGGTGTTGCGCTGCATGGAGAGCTGTTTACACCGACGTTCTGGACGCCAGTGATATTTGATCACCTCAATACATCTGTAATCTTCCATTGTTTCTCCTGCCTTCCACTTTGCCAGTGACCATGAGTTTCTCCGGGTTCCAGTTTTTCGGTTTGGCAAGCAACGTGTCCAAAGTATCCAATGGTTGCTGTCGATCACTATTCATTTTATTTTGTATCTGATCATGAGTTTCTCTGGGTTCGGGTTTTTGGTTTGGTGAACAATGTATCCAAAGGTTGCTGTCGATCACCATTAATTTTATTTTGGATCTGTGATCATGAGTTTCTCTGGGTTCAGGTTTTCGGTTTGGTGAACAACGTGTCCAAGGTATCCAAAGATTGCTGTCGATCACCATTAATTTTGGATCTGTGATCATGAGTTTCTCTGGGTTCGGGTTTTCGGTTTGGTGAACAACGTGTCCAAAGTATCCAAAGATTGCTGTCGATCACCATTAATTTTATTTTGGATCTGTTACTGAGTTTCTCCAGGTTCGAGTTTTTGGTTTGGCGAGCAACGTGTTCAAAGTATCCAAAAGTTACTGTCGATCACCATTAATTTTTTTTTTAATTTGTTCATCGGCAGACATAGATTATGGCTTTCATCCTCTATTTTAGCATGGAGGTGATTCATTTCTTCTTCAGAAGAGGTGGTGAGGGTAGTGTCATCGGTATATTGAATAATAGAGATTTTTTGGCCACCAATATTTATGCCACCTTTCCAACCATCTTACACGTTATGTATTCACTATATATATTAAAGCACACTGGTGAAAAGATGCATCCCTGAAGTACTCCTTTATTTACTTTAAATGTGTCTGATGTTTGCGTGTCGACATAGCATTTTGTAATAGTGAATGCGAAGTACCAATTCAGCAACCAGTGCCATCTCTTGGTACCTCTGTTGATTAGTGCAACTTCACTTTGCATTCAAAGGGTCTCCTAAAAATTCTCCATCGAGCTGATAGCTTGGACTCCGCCTCGGATCGGTGGATCCTCTTCATATTTAACAAGTCTATTTGATTGGGTGATATCTGTTCTTATTTTTATGATTATCCAGTTGCTATTGTTCTTTTAATAAAAAAAAACATTATAATACAAGAGTGATGGTACTGTGCCAGTGAGAGCAGGCGCTACTCTCACCATAAAAAAACTGCTCTACTGTATATCATTTCAACCCGTGTACACGTTTTTATGATTTTGTTGTATTATAATATAACATCGTTGATCTAAGCTGCTGCTGAGAAGCTACTCCCAGTAGCTTATCGGGTACAAATTCATATTGTATAAAAAAAATGCTATACCTACAATAAATTAAACATTCATATCATCTGGCAAATCGCAATCATTCACAATTACAATTACTCTCCATGCCTCCTCCTTAAGCTCTGTGCTTTTATAATCCCCCAGGGTGGAATTCCATAAACATGGGTAATTTCAAACACCCTCTATCAGTTGTTCCACAGTGCAGGTCAGGGAATCAAGATGGTTGCCGCTAAAGGATGATAAGAATGCATTAAATAATGTAATCTCTTGCCAATTATAAATTTCATGAGATAATATTAAACTAACTACAAGGTTGAAGTAAAAAAAAAACATATGCAATAAATTGGAGAAATTGTGTTGTGTTAAAAAAAGTTTCGTGCAAAGGCAGCAGAAAGCCATGGGAAAATCTGCGGCACAACATTCTCTCTTTATTATTTATATAATTGATCACAATAATAATGACAGTATTATAATGATATTGGAATATAATATGTATTTTGTGTAATTGCTCGAAATTATCGCAGGCAAATGTAGAATGGCTGCGTATATAGTGAGGGGGGGAGTATCTGAAAGTAAAAAAAGTATAAATAGTACAAAAAATGATTTTTTTTTATTAAAAAACCTTTGTAACTTTTTTCCACTTACTTATTTTAAATACTACTTTCGCGGTAATAAACCATCCCGAAAGTAGTATTTAAAAACACAATAAACAGTACCGTCAGCAAATAAAATAAATTTCAAACAATAAAAACAATATTAGAAAAGCACTCACTCCCGACATACATGCTATATACCATAGATTTAGTATTCATTGTACCAGTCCGAGGATGCCCGTGATAGGGTGAAACCGGTCCGGTCGAAAATAAATAAGTGGAAAAAAGTTACAAAGGTTTTTTAATCAAAAAAAATTCATTTTAATATGGAATTCCACCATGAATTGAAAGTTTCAAAATTAGAAATAAATAAATAGTACACATGAATAATATAGGAAAACTAGAGGAAAAGCACCGGCACAAGCGGCCGGACACGGCGGGCGAATGCGAAACGGCCACGGTACGAGGGGGAGATGCCGTTGTTCGAATCACGTCCAAACTGTCCCGGGAGAATTCACATTTTCGTTTCTATCATTCGTTTTAGGCACAAACAATGGACGCCAAATCTCAAAGTGTTCTGGTGTCTCACAAAACAACAAAAAATAATAAAGAACCACACAGTAACAGAGTACAAGAAATGCCAGGGGTAAACTGATTGTCCACAGACAAAAGGCACAAACAATGGACGACAAATCTCAAAGTGTTCTGGTGTCTCACAAAACAACAAAAAATAACAAAAACCACACAGTAACAACGTTCAAGAAATGCCAGGGGTAAACTGATTGTCCACAGACAAAAGAAATTCCTAGAAAAAAACCATAATCGATAATTTGTTTGTGTGAAAGCATTATTTCTTTATACAGTTAACCCCGTTGGTCGTGGGGATGTGTTCCGGACATGGCCGCGATAAGCGAAATTCTGCAATCAACGGGGCATTAAAAAAAATATATTTTAAGATTCTAAAAGACGTTTTATTTTTAATATAAACATGAAATATCAATGTCACCTAAAACATAACTCATTATATTTTTTTTCCGCTTTGCAAAAAAGATTCTAGATTTCCTTGTTTGGCCTCTCTACGTTTATTGTGTAAATTTGTCTGTAACCGTCAAATAATCCATTACAGCACTCACTCGCTCATAATCTTCGTCATTTTCTTCTAACAACTGCATGCACTGATTGTGAAAAGAAAGGGCCTTTTCCATTATTTTAACACTTAATTCTCGCACGGGAACAAGTGTGGAGACGTCATTTTATTGTGACATATTATGACAGTCCATTTCCTTCATTATTTAAGGGTTCGCCGTGTGATTCTGAATATCATCTACATCAACATCTTCTATGGCTCCGGAATTGGCTATTGGACTAATATCTTCGACGATATTTTGAATATCATTTTCGTAATTTATTTGATCTTCAATTTCTCTGAACAACCTTTTCAAATGCCCTTCATACAAGATTGGGTGACTTCATTCCTCGCTTCGTCGATGTTTCTGTCTGATAGCTTTCATAATATCAAATTGTTTCCACCAAACCCGCATGGCATCTCTATCACCTCCATTAGTTTCTTCAATAAGTTGGCGCATCGTTTTTCTTAAATAAAAAGGCTTTGAATGCTGCTTTTGTTCCTTGATCCATAGGCTGTAAGATGGAAGTGGTATTCGGAGGTAAGAATACCACTTCAACGGGAAAAATCAGTTTTGATAACCTTTAATTCATTATTGTAATTTATATCGTTTAATGGTACATGTAATAAGTCTATGGATTAGAGAATGGAATACCGACAATTTGTGTGAAATGTGGAGTCTTGAGGAGCTGTGAATGATATTATCGCTATATGTCGGTTTCCTGTATATTGAAAATTCTAATTTGTTATTAACGATTTTAATTCCTATATCTAAACAGTTGATTTTATCTACTCCTATCTCCATCGTGAATTGAATTGACTTATTGATTTGATTTTTTTCTTTGTTGAAGATATCTAATTGCCTCTGCGTACCGGTCCATACGATCAAAATGTCATCTACGTATCTCTGATAGAAAATAACATTTTTAAAGGATTTTAACTTTTCGATGGCTTCTTCTAAGTTGTCCATCATGAGCTCTGCTAATATTGGAGAGATAGGGCTGCAATGGAATTCCACCATGAATTAACAGTCCAAAAACTAGGCTTATTATTTGTTAGATACAATTTCCAAGCAAACACTCGGTCACAGGTGTAGAACAAGTCTGGGACGCCCGAGGAAGACATGGCACGATCAAGTGAACCAAATACTTAAGTCGGAACATGTTAAGAGTTAGTATAACAGAATAGTATTATT
Source organism: Halesus radiatus (assembly GCA_022606495.2). Classification (NCBI taxonomy): domain Eukaryota; kingdom Metazoa; phylum Arthropoda; class Insecta; order Trichoptera; family Limnephilidae; genus Halesus; species Halesus radiatus. Next base: position 52,019 of record JAHDVE020011695.1, read on the forward strand.
AGACGACGTATGAATGTGAATGAAGTAAAGAGTGTGTGCCAAAACCGAGACACCCACCGCCTCACTCGTACTGGTGTGTTTCCCTGTTTCGGGATGTGGGGCCACAGGTGTTTAAATTGATGGAAGATCTTCTATCACTTCCGGAGATACCTCAAAATAAATCTCCACCTACAAAACAGTAAAAATATGTTAGTTTTTTTCTTATCATAATAAAAATAATTGAGCAATGAAAGCATTATGAAATATACCACAATATCATACACTCTTTATAAGCATATTGCATCGATTATAGTCAACGCTATGGACTTGTACAAACAACTGCAACTAAACACAGAAGCGGCTAATACAACTACTCATGTTTTTAAGCTTAAGGGATGACAATAAATTTGTTAACTTACCTTGTGTGATCCAGCCGAGTGCAGTACGTGAAAGCATCCTGTCTGCGTCTTCACGCACCTCTCTCGAAACGATGAGGTGCGCGTTGTCCTGCCCCAATAATATTTGCGGCTTTACTTGGCGCCGACCGGCTATGATTTGTTGCGGTAGGTCAAGATTTCATACCGTATTGGCTGCAATACAGTACTCGGCTCCGTCCCCGCGCACTGAAAGTTTTACTCGCCGGGACGTGTTGTCCGATGAACACATCCCGCTAGCTCCGTGTATTCAGAGCCCGCAGGTCGGCCCACTATCCCCCACTTTGTCTGCTATTTCAGGGTTACCGTTGACCCCTCGTCTAGCAGAGCATGAATTGACACTTGCCCGCACGGGCCACATATGGTTACTGGTATCACTTTTAAAAGTACTGATTCGTGCCCGCACCATAGTGTTTGTTATTATTTGTTCATCACTATTTCGCAAGTTACCGGCGGACGTGTTGACACGTGGCGGGTCGTGCAATAGTTTGTGGTGTGGGAGGCGACACGATCCAACTCCACACGCGATATTTGCACTCTCGCGTATGGCGGTTTCCATCAAGGCACTTATGACATAATCGTGCACTTTTCACTTTCTCCCATCGACCGGGACCACTTTTTTCCAAGAACACTATGCACTCTCGAATTTTGTGCGAATTTGAACACTGAGCACGCTTTTCACTTTTTCTAGAATTATCGTTTTAAAAGGCTTTGAATGCTGCTATTGTTCCTAGATCCATGGGCTGTAAGATGGAAGTGGTATTCGGAGGTAAGGATACCACTTCAACGGGAAAATCAGTGCCCAGAGTCTCAAGCTCCAGAGGATGTCCCGATGCATTGTCCAACACCAAAAATGCTCGAGGTTCAACTCCAATATCCAGGCAAATTTTATTTTATTGATGGGCAGAAACAAGTTTTAAACCAGTCCATAAATAAATATTGTGTCACCCAAGCTTTACGGTTACTTCGCCAAAAAACTGGTAAATTGTTTTTAGAATAACCTCTCATGGCATGAGGACTTTCCGATTGATAAATTGACAATGGTTTTAGTTCTCCGGGTGTATTTCCGCCGAGAAGAAGAGTTAGACGATCTTTGGCTCCTTTAAATCCAGAAGCGTTCTTCTCCTCTTTGGAAATAAATCTGCATTCTGGCATTCGTTTTCAATATATATAGTCCCTTCTCTTCTACGTTGAAAATTAAATTTGGTGGATAATTTCCCCTTTGCCCAATTTCATGGAACTCTAACAGATATTTTTCAGCTGATTGTATGTCTGCACTAGCCGATTCGCCAATCATTTGAAGACGATGAAAGTGTGATAGTTTTTTAAACCGATCAAACCAACCTTTGTTTGCTTTAAAAACTTCTCCATTTTGAGATTTTAAATGTGATTTATTCATAATTATTGGGTGCTCACAGACGTACGATGTTGATTTAGGTCCTCTATCCATTTGCTTAATAAATTTTCCATTTCTGTCATCAATAAAGTTTCGTTTCCCGAAACTTTTGTCGCTGTAATCGGAGTAACGCTTTCACCAGCCTTTTTAAATTTGTCTTTTTGCAGCACAATTGATCGCACTGTACACTCGGACAATTTGAAATCCCTACCTAAAACTGTAAATTTACCACCATTTTCTATTGCTTCGATTATTTTTAGTTTCCTTTCTAAAGTCACTACATTGCGAATTTTCGTAACCGATTTTTCACATTGTCTGTTTGACATTTTAAATCGTAAAAAAGGATAAAATATAGAGCTTGCGCTCGTCACCGCATCTAAGATTACACTGACGCTGGATTGCTGATTGACCCAAATCTATCAAGCACCGGCGTACCGGCGTTACATATTTCGTCTCGCTAGCGCTCGTTAATGAAAAAGAAAGATAGCTCGCTCGTGCAACCACACATTACGACAATTTCTGGAATGTGTCGAAGCCGGACAAGTGTTGTTTAAAATACCGCGTTGTAACGAATCCGCACTCAACGGGGTCGCGTTGAACGGGCGTTACCTGTACATGTTCAAGTAATAATAATTAGAAAAAGACTTTGCAGTTGCAAAATCATTGTTTCAGTACATTGACATTATGAACATAATGGAAGCCTCGATTGTCAAATGTCGTACAATTTAATGTTATTTATATTTGCATTGACATTGATATTTGTATTAAAATAAACAAATTGAATTTACCGTTGAATATTCAGTTCGTATTAAGTCACGTCGATAATGCATTTTTGACATCATTTGATGTTGAATCTTTTGGTAGATGAATTTTAATGTGGTTGACATAACCTCAAACCTGGGTTCCTCTTCAATACATAACAACACGTAATTGCCACTTTTAAATTTTGAATACACCTTTGCACTGTAACTATATAAATATGACGACAAACCTCATAAAGTGTTCTGGTGTCCCACAAAATAACAAAAAACCACACAGTAACAAACGACAAGAAATGCCAGGGGTAAACTGATTGTCCGCAGACAAAAGGCACAAACAATGGACGACAAACCTCAAAGTTTTCTGGTACCTTACCCCTCGACCATGGAGGCCGTCGAATATCGCTCGGCTAGCGGTTCATGGGATATAATCTTAGACATGCCCATAGGCATCAGAAGTTATGCTTCAAGTGTGTGATGACTGTATGGGATTGTGTGGCGAGCGATATCGTTCATCCCCGCCCATTCATATTAATACCAAAAATAGCATGTCTGTGACAGGCATTTTTGTCTCAAAAATGTTTCAAACATTTTCCCTTGTCTGTATCTTTTCCAAAAATTATCCAATTTTAATTATTTTTTCGGTGTTTTCTTAATAAAATACAAACAAAATTATGGAAATATATATTGTGAACAAAAACTGGAATATGAAAGTAAAAAAGTTAACATCTCTATGGAGACCCTTCTTACAGTGGGCACAAATCAAGTTGCTCCTCATCACTCAAAATTTGAATTACGCGGTGTGAGCGCACCACAATGTCACTCCCACTATCACTTTCTTCACAACTTGAAGAACGATCATTTTCACTCGAACTATTTTCATATTCCGACATTTTGGGTTAAAAATTTTGTTTTCCTAAATCCTTTTTATATTGTAATTACTAATAATTTTATAATTTGAACTTTATGTAACACATAGAAAGATAAAAAATTTGCGATGCGTGACCTCCTCTACCGCGCGTTAAACAGCAACTGATTTCACGAGCGCTGTCGCGCCGGTGGCAATATTGGTTAGTGCGCGCAGGCGCACGATGGCGCACGTCGGCACTTTAACGGTTAAGGACAGATTAAAAAAAAATGTTTGCAATCCTAGGCTAAAACAAATATTTTAACAATTTTTTAAAAAATTGAACACACAAGTAGATAATTTAGTATGTTCTGTAAAACTATTAAATATGAGTGGAGCCTGATGGAAATAATTTTTATTTCAGACCAGAGCCAATTCTAGTAGTTCATATTTTTAACGATTTAAGAACATTCAAATATAAGAGTAACTGCACAAAAGTAAAAAATACAACACATGACAAAAAAAAAAACGGAATACAATTTTAAAAAAGTTTTTCAATGTTTTGAGACTTAAAATGTGACCTCCATGGAATCTAAAGTATATAAGGTTGATAATTGTATTTCAGTGCACAAATCTTTTTCAATCAGGCGCATGGTAGGTACTTTATAAACTATATGCTGCCAATGTTAAAAAGATAATACGATCGTTGAAATAAGGTGATGAAACCTACCAAATTGAAAAATAAAATTATTCTGTCAAAAAATTTGCCAAGCATTTAAACAAGCTCAGTACAAAGATTACGGTGTCTGGGGTCTTCGGATCGCGGGATTGAAAGCCCTAGTCCGGACCGTTTTTGTGTAGAAAATGTCGTTTTTTCTACCTGCATGGGTTTGAAAGCCTCTAACTTTTAAAATTTCAGGCAGACAATACCTGTTTTTCGTATCAATCGAAAGAAGAGGAATGAATCTGCAATTACAAATTAAAAATAGTGTGCGTATCTCGCATGAGGTTTAATAAAAAAACTATTTATGGATTCAAAGAATAAAAATAAACAATTATTATTATTGTTTTGCGAACATAGAAAATAATAATGTATTTACAATAATTTAAGTGCTTGATGCGTCGCGTGGGTGGTCGTTTGTTCCCGGGCAATCTTGATTAATTGTCCCAAAATGCTTATTAATTATTTATCGTTTCACAAAATTTTAAGTTGAATGGTATTATTAAGCTGCATCTACGTAAAACAATAGCAAGGTCTTGTATGATTTTAATAATTCCTGTATAAATTATTGGTTGAATAAATGTATTTAATATTGTTCAAATGTGTATTGAAACAAAAGTGTGTAATTGAATCACAGTAGAATCTCCTTAATTGGACGCTATATAAAACCCGATGGTGTTGGATTACTGAAAAAAATAAATTAAAATTTGACATGCGTAAGCATTTGTTGGTTGTATTAAAAGATAATAATGTCTTGTATTCCAACGCATTCAAATATTTTTCTATCTCATATCGATGGTTGTTTTCTAACACTCGAACCTTTTTAAAAATCCTTGGTCCCCATTCGGATAGTGCCAGATTACTTTTAAACCTTGAAAGTTTATTGCTGCAACTAGGATTATTTTTACTTTGGCACCTTTCGCTGCGCCACATTATTGCATTAGGTATTAGCAAAAACTTGTATTATAAATATGTACATATGTAACTTATTTGTAACTAATTATATTATAAGGACTCGCAATAAATTATAACTAGGTTACCATACCAATATTATTTTAATTAGTGTAAATTTTTTATATTGCCATTTCTTGTAAAATAAAATGTGTTGAATCTTAAACTTTGTTTTTTTTTTTTTACATTAAATAATTTCCAAATTTAGAGTGTTACAGAGGACCTGCTAATTTTTAGGAGGTGTTTTACAGGGGCGATTGACTCCTAGGATTGTATCACTGATGATGATGACTAAGGTCTAGTTGTTGAAGGCCCCGTCACATTTAATAAATACACTTTACGCGGACGATAAGAAGGGTCCCGTTCGAGAAAATGGATTTTGGATAATGCATATATTTAAATGAAAACTTTTAACATAACATTCACCACACTCCAGCTATCAAAGTATTCAATTTGGGAAGCAGTGTGGGTACCGCCTCTCCGAGATCTATTTATTGTATAACCAGCACCTCTGCCATAGGTCAATCCAAGTGGTTCGCTATGACAAGTGCCAGGTTTCATGAGGTGAGGTACAAATTCCTAGCCACCCCTCGTACCTTTTTCCTTCTCAGAACTTTCTTTCCTTAAAAAAACCCTCCACATACCTTCCCCAAAGATGGCATGTGTGGAGTTAATGTAAAAAATAAAAAAAATAATAATATTAAAAAATAAAAATTGTACCAAATTAAATTATACTTTGAAACCCACAACTTCATAAACTGAAGTAGGGTCATTTGGTAGTGTTTTAAAAATGTACTTAGTTTTATTTTGAAGGTAATTCTAACAACTCTCAAACTGAACATGAATCTGAAAAGAAAAAGTTTACGGTAGACTCGAACCCAGGACCTCGTGGTCTATTCGGGACCTTGCGCTCTAATCCACTGAGCTGCTACCCCAATCTGTTCCGTCATTTTTATCGGTATCATGCTCTGATTTCTAAGAACTGTCAATATCATCTTCAATTAATTCTCATATATTTTTGACTGCTACTTTTTTATGAAGACTACACGATTCTACCTGAATTTATTTGTAATCTTTTAGATAGTGTCTCGGATATACCTATCCGATTTTTATTGATACTGGACATCTGTTGACTTTTTCTACAAGTCTAGGATTAATTGAAAATGATATTGACATTTCTTTGAAATCGAAGTATGATACCGATTGCGATAGCTGTAGCTCAATGGATTAGAGCGCAAGGTCCCGGATGGACCATAAGGTCCTGTGTTTGAGATCCAGTTTCAACCGTTATCTTTTTCTTTTCTGTTTCTTTTCGGTTTCATGTTTTATTTTGAGAATTCTTAATATTAATCAATGATTAAAAATATATTACAATGAGGTTTATAATCTTCAATAAGTTATTCCAAAACTTAATAAAAAAATTTCACTTGGCCTAAATCATTAATTGCGTCTGATAAATTTTTGCTAATTGATTAAACAAACCGTCTTAAAGATATATATATATATTTTTTAAATGTAGAAGTGTTTTTGAGTAAGATTCTTATGAAATATTCATGCTTTAAGTTTGTTACACATGTTTTTATTTTATGTAGATATACCCTCCGTATCCAACCTCGGCCGCTGGACCCCCAATACCGACCCCCTCCGTCTCCGCCCAAATTCCATCTTATACCCTCCATTACATTAGTGAGCGGGCTTAAATATAAGATTGCCATCAGCAAGTGCCGCTAGCACATAAAACACAGTTTACAATTCTTTGAAATAAAAATAAATAAAAGCCCTACAGTAGCATTAGGCAGCACGCTCACTGGTTAGAAAAGATTATCTACACATTTATGCTCCTCTAACCACAGATGACACAGGAAGAGAGAGAAATATTCCCTGGCACTGTACACAAAAATTTAGCAATTGGATATGGATATATATATTTATATTTTGTAACCTAACCTTAATTGTAAATTTAGGATGAAGTTTTGAATAACAAGCTCCCGTTAGACAAATTACAAAAAAGTAGTTTATCGGGACTTTTTGTATTATATTTTTGTAAAAATAAAAAATTATCAAACACTCTTTGAGAAAAAAAAAACTGAGCAGAAAACACTGCGATCACAATCATATTCCATTCTATGGTCACAGGAAGTCTAAAAATATAGATAGGTGAGTTGTGTTTCTGGGCTCCAAGCGACTTCTACCAACAAATGTGTATAGACTACCCTCATTGTTGCCTCTCTGGAATTTATTTAAGTTTTTAATCCAGCAGGAGTGAATGGATTTTGTTAAGAGCGGGGGTCACTATCCAAAGATCCGGCACATATTAAGAGCTGACTCCCAGTTCATGAGCTCATACTCCAGTTCATACGACTCCTAGCGTATAGGCGTAGGTACAAAACGTCCAGATGCCAGACTGTCAGGCGCCGTTCACCTACTGTACAGTGGCCTACGGATATGTAAATGCGGTCATTATTCATATCACTACACATGAATGTGTGAACCCTTGAAAACAACTGGTTTTGTTGAGTCATGGCGCCAAATATTAATTGTCCCACGAGTCCCATGAGATATACATTTACAATTTTTAGATAAATACTAAATAATCTCTAAGATGTGTTTATCTTTTTAGATAAATTAACAATCTTTCAAAGTGGTTCCAAGGTTTGTTGAAAAGAGTCACAGTTCAATTGAGCCGTGGTACGGTTTACCAGGAGTCGTACGCTCACGGCGGCACAAATGAACGGTTCGTTCAAGAATGAATCACTGCTACATATTGCATGAGATATACATTTACAATTTGTTACTAAAAGAAAAATAAATTGAAAAAATTAATGATAATAAATGAAAATCCTAATGAGAAAAATAAATTATTATCCTTCGGGTGGTCGCCGCATCATCATTCTGCATCCATTGGTCATTGACTAAAGAGCTGACCCACTTGGATGCAGCCATGACAATGATTTTGGTCTTCTTCCGTGTCCTGCCCCAGAAGTTGGCTAGTCGGTGGCGGACTGAACCCTCCCTTCAACGAACATCGTGGAGGCACTGCAGAATCTTGGAAATTGCCTGAATGCATTGTTGTAGCACACTCTCAGCTTGTTCCATTGCGCTGCTGAGTATTGTGCCCACAGCTCAAATGTGTATAGGGCAGTGCAGTACGTCTCGAAAAGCAGTTTCCTGACATCGTCGCTACAGTAAGTAGAACGGCCTTGGGAGTATTCCGGCCCGTTTGTTAATGGTTCTTACTTGTCATTCCATATCTTCTAATAATAATAATAATAATTGGATGATTTGTATAGCGCTGTTTTTGTGAATAATCACCTCAAGAGCGCTGTACAAATATTACTTCCTATTCTTTATCTAATTATGTACAAATACCGGAAAACATACTTATACCTGGCAGGTCGCTTCAGACGAACACAGTTTTATTAGAAAATTTAAGCATAGAGATGATATTTTTACAGTTGCTATTTTATCCTCCTTTTCTATTGATGTTACATTTATTAGAAGATTGGTGGCACAAGAAGAGTTGGTATTTATTGGAAATATTTATAATTTTTAGAACTGGAGAATATTTATGAAATGACCTTAAAAACCGTAAGAAGCTTTTAATAGATATTAACATTTCTTAAACTTTTAGTTATTTACAGTGTTGCGGGCTGTGGGCGCATTTGCGCACCGATGCGTGAATTTTATTTTTACTTTTTCTATAAGTGACTTTAGATAAACACTAACCTCTCACACCCTCCACACAGCATCCCCAAAGATGATATAGGCCTTGAGGGAAATTATTTCCCTCAGGGTCTCCTATGTGGAGTTACTGAAAAAAAAAAACCGTCTAGCTTAGCTAAACAATTTACGCTTTGGTTCCTTCATCCTCCCGATAGCTGATGACGCTGCTGACTTAAGGGTGGTCTGCCGTGAGTTGGTATTTTCAGGAATACACAGTTCGGATAAGTAAGCAGGAGCCGTTCCGTAAAGTGACTTAAATACCATCCAGCAGAGCTTGAACTGGATTCCTTCAAGACATTTGAACCAGTGGAGATTTTTGAGATGCTCTGAAATGTGATAAGTCTTGCTGCGGCGTTGAAAACTGATTGCAATTTGTTAATTTGGTATTTGGGGAGACTTGGATATATTCCGTTGCAGTAATCTAGACATGACAACATACGAATTGACAAGCAGTTTAGTCGCCTCTGTTGGCAGGTTTCTCTGTACTGCTTTAATTTGCTTGTAAGGATATGTCCCAGGTATTTAATCTCTGAGGCCACAAACAGTTCATTTCCTCCCATGGACTGCCAATCCTGGACTGTGAACAGAAGTGATTCTATTAAATTTATAAAAGTATTATTATTAACTTCTGCTAGTTCCAACGGTTTCATGTTGGGCTTTAAATGGTGAAATAATTGTCACGCAACAACAAAATATGTACGTGCAGAAATTAGTAATAATAATTTATAAAAATAAAAAAAAGTTATGGATTCGGCAGACTGAAACCCATAAATAAAGAAATATTTGATTTGAATAAAATCAAATTATAAAGATTGTGCCCTGCGAGAGTCCCGCCAACCAGAACCAATGGAACTATGTCAAGAATATTGAAGGAAAAGCTGAAAATGAGATTAGAGAGTATGTAAGTATACTGAATATTAAATTATCAAAAAATATTATGAAAAGTTTTCTGCACAGTACCTACCTACAAAGTTTCTGCGCAGTGCCTATAATGTTCCTTCCTACGCATTACCTGCAAAAGGTTAACACGGAACCAAAGCAGTACCTACAAAGTTCTTGCGCAGAATCTGCAAAGTTCCTGCACATTATCTCCAATGCTTCTGGACATTAGGAAAGACTTTGATCTTATTTGCATTTTTAAAATAATTAATTGTATTATTGAATCACCTTCTTTATTGTAACTCATTCAGTTCAACATTCCTTGCCGTAGACTCAGAAACAATGAATTGCTTTTCCTCAATAAACACTAGTAATTGTGCGTACCATTCTTCACTGTCCAGAATGTCGGGATTTGTTAACTTGTTTTTGGTGCCAGTGTTAATGACTTTTGTGGGGCTTTATGAAATTAGAACTCTTAGATTATCATTTAGAATGTCTAAAATCATGGACTCTACTAAAACCATGTTCAGGCTTTGACTTGAATGTTCTCTCAAATGTATATTTTTGTCATTGCTTCATTCTTGTATTATGTATGTGCTGTTCTTTTTTCTGTAGCTCTTGTTTATTTCATTTCGTGTTATGTATTTTGTGTAATTGGACATTGGTCCGTAATAAATAAATAAATTATCTACAAAAGGTAGGCACTGCGCCGGTAACTAATACTGATTCCAATCCTGATATATGGCGGTGAGGCATGGACCTGGCAGAGGAAAGTTGAAAGTAAACTGAATACTGTAGAGATGATATCCCTGAGGCGTATATGTGGTAGATCCATGTATGATAAAATTACAAGTGTGAAGATACGGAAAGAATGCAAAACTGATCTAAGCGTGATGAACAAGAATAAGAAAAAGGCACTCAGATGATTATAAAATGCAAACTATATTATTTTTCTACTTAAAAAGAAGCTACAACTTCTCCAGGGTTACACCAGCAATACAAAAAACATCACATGACTCTTATCAGCTTCTGTTACATGTATTAAATTAATACATATTACATATAACGTCTCTCATTGCAGATTTTCTAGAGTGTTCTATAATGTTTCCATTGTTCCAACTGCATAACAAATAAATATCACACCATTCCATCCATCTCCCTTTGTTGCATGTATTCGACAAATAATATGATATCTCTCTTTCCCCCTCATTGCAGAATGTTCCAGACTGTTCTATAATGTTTCCATTGTTCCACGCGACGGAATAACTGGTCAGATGGTCCATTCTGTGGCCACCGTGAAGAAGATAAGTCGTCTCTGGTAAGTCTCAATTGCATTCCATTGTTCTAGAATAAATTCTCTTTTTAAAACTATTGTTTAATTTTTATTTTATCGATTTCTTGATTTTAATGACGCTCGACACTTGCGATCAAATCCTTGTAAAAATTTTACGAATTCTTAGATACAATCGAAGATCTAACCTATAAATCTGCCACCCTCACGTAGACACGTTTTTCTATTGATTAACATGTTTTAATTTCTAATTTATATTCGCTAAATACCTTATAAAATGTTAATATTTATTTAACGGCCTCCATGGCTGAGTGGTTACAATACTCGGCTAAGAATTCGGAGGTTGTGCGTCAAAATACCGGGGTACGCAAGTAAATTTCATCTCATTAAAATGTGTTATTTCACAATTTATTAATTTATGTACCTGATAGTATATTTGCGGCGCTTTCCAAAGTGGTAGATACAGTATCGCCCTGGTGAAAGACCACCATTCGGAATCGAAACGTTGTTTGAAATGGCTCTAGCTGTGTTTGGTGACCAGATCTGAATGGCTAGGTTTAGTGAGAAAATAATTAAAATTATCCATTCTGTGAGGTTTTTACATTTACAATGTGTTTTCCCGTATTAAATCAGTTTTACCGATAATAAAGCATTATTTTTAAAAACCCAAATTAGAATGGGGTGGGAGTGAATAAAATCATATAAATAAGTCGCCACAATGCGGATTAACTGCAGTTTAAAAATGGCCTTGAATGCCGAAACGGCTGTTACAATAATAATAACATTATTAAAATTGATTTACATTAATTTTTGGAAAAATTAAATGGAGTTCTACGAATTAAACACAAAAACAATTAATAGTATTCAAAGTAATTGGGGTTTTAATGTGAGAGTGGTTCCCAGCCTTATTTTTCTCACCGCCCACTTTTGAACTATATTTTTCATCAGCTCTCATGACGCTCATTTCCACGGTCGACTATATACCCCGACACAATCTTTTCATCACCCTGTTCTCCATTGTGATAAATATTTATCTGGATATTTTACATATTATATTATGTAGTACATTATTATTCACCTGGCAACAGGCCCCGAGAAACCTGGTGACGTGTTATAACACAGTAAAGAAAATGACAAAAAAAATCTGTTAATCCATCAATCAATAGAATAATTGAACAGTTTATTTTGTTGCACGATTCTTTCAATAATGTACCAACGACAAATTCGAAATCACAAAGAAAATTCATTTGAAATATTTTTTAGCCCTCGCGCTCCATTTCAGTCTTCTCCGCCCCCTCTTAGCCCTTCACCGCACCCCATTTGCCCTTGAGACCACCACCGACCCTTGGATATTTCCAACACCCCCTGGGGGGGGCGATATTGGCCACGTTGCGAATCTCTGCGTTAGATGACCATCAAATCGAAGTTCAGCTATTTTTTAAATTTGGACGGTATTCGTTTAACATTCGGATATGGACATATTTAGCATCAATGAAGCTGCGTTTAAACATAAAGCTTCGTTGCTACTTGTATAATACCAGTATGTGTTGCATGCAATTTACTGAGATTATGTATGTCTACCTTCTTTCTTTTAATTTTTATTATTTTTTATAATTATTTTTTTAATGTTGTACATGCTGTATTGCATAATAAATCTTTAAAAATGCCTTAAAATGTAAATTTTGTACAATTTTACAAGCATAACGCTCATGTTGTTAATAGATTTACAAAAACAGCAAGGCTAGCAATTCACAATGGAGTGCTGATTGATTGCAAGGCTGAAGAAAGCGTAGGGAACAAGTTTAAGAAAGGGACGCTTAGATGGTTGGGACCTGTGAGCAGATCAACAGGGAAAAGAGTACAAGGAGATTATATGATGCGAAAGTGAATGGTAGAAGTCGGGGACACCCGAGGAAGACACGGCAGGATCAGTGAATCAAATACTTGAGTTGGATCATCAAGAGAACAAATAACAGAAGAATATGTAGGAGACCATGTATGAATGTGAATGAGTGTGCATCCTCTCTGCCTACTTCGTCAGAGAAACGTCGTGATGATTAGATGGATAGACCAATAAATTTTGAGCTTTATTCACATTACTCTTCATCTGGATAATCATCACATGTTTTTCTTTTTATTTTCAGTTTATCGAGTTGAAGAAGGAAAGTGTCAAAAACGTTTGATTGGACTGAAATTATGACAATACCATAGTGAAGTTTCACATCTTCAGCCATGTCCTCTTCAAAAGGCTTTCCAGCTGCGCCCCCCTGCATATCAGTGACGCCCGTGTCATCCTTGACATTGGAGTCTTTACCTGTATCGCCAGCAGCTGCAGGATTTTCGCCAAGAGTTTTGCCAAAATCCTCATCGGTCACGCACGTCTCGTCAGCAGGTCGACCAATCATAAAAATCTATAAAAGGTCTTTATGGTCTACGCACCCCGCACCAGTCATTATGTCAGATTTTGAACTCATTTCAAAATCGAAATCAGTCTCGCAGGTCCCACCAGAAATTGTGGCTTCATCGGAAACTATTCCGAAAGCTTCATCAGCACTGCAGGATTTACCAGAAGATCTTCCAGCATTTGAACCCATTCCAAAAGCATCGGTATATATGCCAGTGATTGAAATTTTTCCCAGGTTTCCACCACCCGCTGTAAGCACTTCATCATTTCTGTCAACATTGGAATTCATTCCAAAGACGTCAACGGCCACAGCAGGCTCATCAGAAGTTGTGCCAGCATTGCGAATAATGCTTAAATTGTCATCAGCATGTCTAGCTTCGCCGGTTCTTCTGCCGATACTGGAAATAGTGCTAAACAAGGCAACAGTATCGATAGTCTTGCCAGATGGTACCTCACCGGAATGGTTATCAACAGTGACGACCTCATCAGCCTCGGAGACATCGGAGGCTATGCCGTCACCACCAACCACACTCATCCCATCAGAAGTTCTGCCGAGGATGGAAGTCGGGCTAGTGTCCATCATAAGCTCCGCTGAAATTGGTAGATCCGCTGACATCCCCCAAGACCAATAATTAGTCTCATCTAAAACCATGTCAATATAAACCTAGTCACCATAGTTTTTCTCTCATCACACTTTGCCAATGGATATCGACTATAGTAGCCTCATCAAAAGCTGTGCCAATATAGGGAATGCTGACGCCGTGGATATTAGTCACGCTAGCCTCAACTAAAGCTGTACCAATATTGGGAACGTTGCCGCCGTGGACATTAGTCACGCTAACCTCAACAAAACCCGCACCAATATTGGGAACCTTGCCGCCGTGGATATTAGTCACGATAACCTCAATAAAAGCTGTACCAAGATTGGGAACCTTGCCACCCTTAATATCGGCTATAGTAGCCTCATCAAAAGCTGTGTCAGTATTGGGAACCTTGATGCCCTAGATATCGGCAAAACTACTCTCATCAAATACTTTCCCTGGATATCGGCGAAGCTAGCGACATCAAAAGTTTTGCTCACATTCGAAACTCGTCAACATTATAAAAAAATTCATTATCTCTAAAACTTACATTTTTCACTTGAGTTTGTTTAAATAAAAAAATCCTTTAAGAATTTCTTGTTTTACTACCAGGTTTTACCAGAGTTTCAATCCTCTTTTTTTCTCATTGATCGATTGAAATATACAGAACCAACAATTTTGCGTCTTGTCCACTGACGTCAGAATGAATAGACTTGCCCCAACATCACATTTCGGCGGCTAGAGGCAACGGTCACGTGATACCCATTTTGGCACGAACCTAGCTCACTGCCGTTCCCGTATGTTTCGTGTGATTTTGACTGCGGTAAGCAATTTATAAAAGGGTCAAATTAAATATTCAGTTTTTGTAAGCAAGCCGAACCTTTTTATTTATTCACTGTTTTACTTAAATTGGCGGAACGCCTAGCTCGCCTCTCGCTCCCCTTATTTTGGTTTCTTCCCTTTCGTCTTAGGGCATCTCTATGTATTATTTGGTCTGTGGTCTTGTCATACTTTTAGTCAGTTTAATCAAATTTTCGAAGCTCCACACCTCAAACTATAAAGTTGAGAAAATTAATACACTGTCATGCCAATGACACTTTCAATAAGGAACTCCAGTGAAAAATATAATGGCTTTAAAAATATATATTCGTATAGATCAGCAAACACCGATTCTGAATATATAACTTTTATTGTATATAATTATACGTAGATTTTATAAATCGTTATATAAAAGTGAACTAAAAACTGTACCACCAAAACACCATGTTCTGTTGGTACCACTGCTTCTGACATCACATGTGCCGTTTTTGAGCCCAAATATAACTAGATAAGATTTTTTCCGCTATTAATATTCCTTACTGCTTATAATTTCGCTGTTTACAGTGTTCATTTTGCCCATAAAATCATTATGTTTGTTTATTGATTATAAGATATACAACATAATATATCACTAGTACTGTATATGTTAAATATCCTACGTCACATTGTACATTACATGTATTATATTATGGTTTTAACTCATAAAACAAAATTTGTCGCTACGCACTACATTTTTTCTATTAATTAAACCACTAACTCTGTAATATAATCATGTAAACCATTTTATTATTATTTTAAGCATCTTCTTGTGACACTTTAGGAAACATTACTGTGTAAATATATAACCATCTGAATGCAATATGTACACTCCGCTTCTCTACACAAGCATTAATTAAAAGAGAAGTATAATATTGCAATGAATTGAATTATACTAAATTTCAATAATGAAAAAAAGAGCATTGGGAAAAAAACATTTGTGCAGCATCCTTTATGTGATTTTCGCCAAAATGGCAGTATAAAAATCATCAAAATACTATTATTATTATTATCACCTACCAAATCATTATTCAATAGATATGAATACCAAAATATCGTTTAATATCTCGGAACGGTCAGAAATCTGTGGACCCGGTATCGATATATCAGATATGCGGCGGTATCATAATACGCATTTCTGTTACCAACATAAGCCCTAGTCTTTCATTTAGGTTTTTATAAATTTGGATATGGACTTTCTTTGAACTCTGATAAATTGTTAATCAGTTGCGGATATGAATATATTTTTGCACTTATTTTTTGTACAATAGTAACGAGACGCTGATATTCTACAATGTTTCCTTCAATTAAAAGCAGTTAAATTTGAGTATAAAGTTCTCGAAGTTTTGTATGAAATCCATACAATATCGATTAGTGCCTATTGAACCGCTAATCCGACTGGCTCGTGTGACGTCACACCCAACAAGCCATAGATTTTGTGCGTTTTGGTGGGCTTTAAAAAATTTAAACTTTAACAATTATTTTAACCATGAAAACGAACTTTAAAAAAAAACTGAAAATTAAGTTAGGATGTCAACATTAATAAAAAGAATAAGCAAAATGGACTGGAGTTCCTTATTGTCCATTTAAATTAAATAAGAAAAGAGACCACATACGAGGTGTGTTCAAAAGAAAAGGTGAATTTTGAATTTTTCCGAAAGTATTTATTTATTCATCAATATCTGTTTTCTCCTCTTCAAAGTAATCCCCCTCAGATATAATGCACTTATGCTAGCGCTTCTTCCAATCCTCGAAGCACTTCTGGAATGCGCTTTTCGGTATGGCCATCAGCTCGTTCTTCGATTCTGACTTTATCTCATCAATTGTGGCAAAACGCTTTCCTTTCATTGGTCTCTTCAGTTTTGGGAATAGGAAAATGTCGCAGGGAGCCAAATCTGGTGAATATGGTGGTTGAGGTATGATTACGGTGTTGTTTTTTTCCAAATAATCACGAACAAGCATTGATGTGTGAGCTGGTGCATTATCGTGATGTAAAATCCATGATTTGTTTTTCCTCAATTCCGATCTTTTGAGCCGTATTGCTTCACGCAAACGTTGCATAACTTCCTTGTAGTATTCCTTATTAACTGTACGACCTGTTGGCAAGAACTTATGATGCACCACGCCATTGTAATCGATGAAAACGGTGAGCAAAACCTTCACATTTGATCGAACTTGGCGTGCTTTTTTCGGTCTTGGCTCTTCTGGCCGCATCCATTGGGATAATTGGGCCTTGGTTTCGACGTCATAACCATATACCCACGTTTCATCACTGAATCAAATCTGGATAGTCGTTGACGTCATTCGTATTGCATATGTATTGCGTATCGCATGCGTATTGTACAGAGCCCGCAGATACTTTAATAGTACACAACTGCTGACCCTGTACAAATCGCAAGTGCGCCCCATTGTAGAATTTGGCAGCCACCTCTGGTCGGGAGTCCCAAAATATCTGAAAAAAAACCTTGACTCTGTGCAGAAGCGGGCGGTCCGTTTGATAGATTCGCCTATATTAACAAACGGGTTGAAATCTTTGGAGCACAGACGTCAGGTGGGAATGCTGACCTTGTTCTACCGGTATTTTAATGGAAGATGCTCTGAGGAACTAGCGTCATTGATCCCTTCGGCACCGGTGCATAGTCGGGAAACACGCCAAACGCGCGCCCAACATTTGCACACGGTTGACATTTGTCACATGAGAACGGGTCGCTTCTACGACTCGTTCTTGTGTTCAACAGCTCGACTGTGGAATGATCTGCCGGCCTCTGTGTTTCCTCCATCCTATAACATGGGTCTCTTCAAGACCCAAGTTCACTCCTTCCTATCCTCTAAAAGATCCTCCACACAGCATCCCCAAAGATGATATAGGCCTTGAGGAAATTATTTCCTCCTTGGTCTCCTGTGTGGAGTTACTGTAAAAAAAAAAAAAAAAACAACTCCTGAGCGATACTAATGCGATGTTGCTTTTGCTCAAAATTTAGCAATTTCGGAACAAACTTCGCTGCCACACGTTTCATGCCCAAAACATCCAAGAAAATTGCATGGCATGGGCCGATTGATATTCCAACATCCTCTGCAACTTCCCTAATAGTGATTCGACGATTTTCCAAAACCATTTTCTTCACTGTTTCGATGTTTTCTTCGTTTGTTGGCGTGGTTGCAACTCCAGGACGCTCATCGTCATTAACATCTTCTCGGCCTTCTGTAAAGCGCTTGTACCACTTATAAACACTTTTTTGAGACAAAGTAGACAAATGCCACAGTCAACATTTTAAGTGCGTTGGAGCACTTTATTCCATTTTTTACGCAAAATTTAATACATATTCTTTGATCGACTTTTTTTCAAAAGTAAAAAATCGGAGAACACACAAAAACGTGACTAACCTTTCCAGTTGTCAAAAACAAACTACTAATCCAAAATGGCTGATAATGCTAACATATGATAAACATATGTGTACCAACATAACAAAAAAAAAAATCGAAAATCGAATGTACACAGCCCGCGAAAATTCAAAATTCACCTGTTCTTTTGAACACACCTCGTATATTATTATTTTTCATTTTTAATGGGCTCCGTGGTCGAGGGGTATGTCCTTGAGTACGAATCTGGAGGTTGCCGGTTCGAATCCCAGCGTGCGCAAGTAAATTGTTGTTGTTTCACATTTAATTCATTTAAAAAAATATATAATATACTTGCACAACGTTACAAAGTTGTACATGATCTGATTGAAACGTCACTTGAAATGGCTTTAGGCGTGTTTTGTGACCAGATCTAAATAGTCAGTTGCTTCCCTACCTTACTCTTCCCCATCCCCTTCCCCTCCCCATAATAATAATACTTAGATGATTTGTTTATCACCGTTTTGTTGAAAAAACACCTCAAGGGCGCTGTGAGCCTTAAGAGCCTCACAACATACCCCTATTGGGATGCCATAGTCTCACTGGCTCCAGTTAGCAGGGAGCTTTTGGGACTCTTATTGTGGGAATCTCTTGTGCGAATCTATCAAAGACTGAGTTTCTCTGGACCGCCACAAGCAGACATCAGCATATCATTGATAACTCTCCAATAAATATTTCAGAAAGTGACATTACTATGAAGACATGTGTCAAACTAGTTGATGTCAATCTGGATGCAGACTTTTCCCCTAAAAGTCAAGTAAACAGAACTGTAAGTACAGGGTTCTTTCAATTGAGGTAAATTAAAGCACTACGGAGAAACCTGCCAACAGAGGCGACTAAACTGCTAGTCAATTCGTATGTCGTGTCATGTCTAGATTACTGCAACGGAATATATGTAAGTCTCCCCAAATACTAAATTAACAATTTTCAACGCTGCAGCAAGACTTATTACCGGCGTATCTAAATATTCACATATTTCAGAGCATCTCAAATATCTCCACTGGCTCAAATGTCCTGAAAGAATCCAGTTCAAGCTCTGTTGGATGGTATTTAAGTCATTTAACGGAATGGCTCCGGCTTACTTATCAGAACTGTGTATACATGAAAATACCAATTCACGGCAGTCCACCCTTAGGTCAGCAGCGTCATCAGCTATCGGGAAGTTGACGGAACCACAGCGCACACCTAATACTAAGTTCGGTGATCGCCTCTCGGAGTATCAGGACCTAAAGCCTGGAATGAACTGCCGCATGACTTAGAATTATCAAACACTCGACAGAAAATCAGAACTAAACTTAAATCATATCCATAAATTGAAGAAATACACCCGTAAACTGCTTAGCTAGGCATGCTGGTTAGTGCTTACCTAAAGTCACTTACAAAATAAGTTTTTTTTAAATCACGCACCGTTGCCAAATGCGTCCACAGTCCGCAACACTGTAAATCACTAAATGTGTAAAAAATAAATAAATGTTAATATCTATTAAAAACTTCTTACGCTTTTTAAGGTCATTTTATAAATATCCTCCAGTCCTAAAAATTATAAATAGTTCAAATAAATACCAACTCTTCTTGTGCCACCAATCTTCCAATATAAAAGGAGGATTAAGTAGCAACTGTAAAAATATCAACTCTATACTTAAATTTTCTAATAAAACTGTTTTAATAAATCTGAAGTGACCTGCTTAGTAAGTATGTTTTTCTGTATCTGTTTGTACATAATTAGATAAAGAATAGGAAGTAATATTTGTATAGCGCCATTGAGGTGATTTTTCATAAAAACGGCGCTATACAAATCATCCAATCATTATTATTCACATTAAAAAATAATTTTAAAATGTCAGACTGTAATGTGAAAAATGTGTAATCAATAACGAGCCTTTATGAGCGTGTATAAGAACAAAGATAAATTTCAAGAATATCTGAAAATAACAAAGCAAAATAAGCATCTATTGGAGGTATATAAAAATTATTGCTGATGAAAGAAAAAACAACAACAAAAATATTGTTAAAATAAAATGAAGTTATTAATATTTATAATTCAATGGTTTACAATATTTCTACAGATAATAAATATATTTAATTGCTAAATACATCATTACAATAGATGTTTAATATTTCGTAATAAGTAATAGTTTACAGTGAGTATGTCAGAGCAGATAAATGTGTTTGTGAGTACATGTTTGTATTATGTTTGTCCTTTTTTTTGCAGTAACTCCACACAGGAGACCCTGAGGGAAATAATTTCCCTCACGGCCGACATTATCTTTGGGGATGCTGTGTGGAGGGTCTTTTAGAGGATAGGAAGAAGTGAACTTGGGTCTTGAAGAGACCCTTGTTGTAGGATGGAGGAAACACAGAGGCCGGCAGATCATTCCACAGCCGAGCTATTAAACATAAGAATGAGTCGTAGAAGCAACCCGTTCTTATGTGACAAATGTCAACTGTGTGCAAATATTTGGTGTGTTTCCCGACTATGCACCGGCACCTGGCGTCTGTGCTCCAAATATTGCCATCCGTTTGTTAAGATAGGCGAATCTATCAAACGGACCGCCCGTTTCTGCACAACGTCAAGGGCTGTTACCAACCCTGATGTATGGCAGTGAGGCATGGAATTGGCAGAGGAAGGATGAAAGTAAACTGAATGCCGTAGAAATGAGATCTCTGAGGCGAATGTGTGGTATAACCATGTATGATTATGTGAAAAATATTGATATTTGTAAGGAATGGAAGGTTGATCTAAGAGTAATGAGTAAAATTAAGAAAGGGATGCTTATATGGTTTGGGCATTTAGAGCGAATGAACAAAGAAAGGAGTGTAAGAAGAATATACGATGCGAATGTGAATGGAAGGTCAGCTCAAATTAAGGCCTTGAATTTTTTGGTAAACGACAGAAATTGGTTACAGTCTGGCATTTAAAAGTAGACAAAAATTGAGGGTGTTGCGATCGTTTAAAGGGTTTTAAATGACAACACAAAGATGGCTCATAGGAACATCAAAGTAAGTTTAAAAAAAACACAATGGTCTAAGTGCATCATAATATATTTTACTTTATAAATAAAGTAAAAATTTAAAAATACGAATTATAATGTTTTGTCTTGTTTCTTCAAAACAAACCGTCAAACGTGAAAACATTCATGAACAAATTTCAAAGATTTTAGTGAGTAGCTTGGTGTTGCCATAGTAACGACATTTTATAGTTACAAAATAATAAATATCTAAAATTGAACGCCAAGCTATACCTACATGTTCAAGAAAGAATATCAATATTAAATTTGTAAATTTTTGATCAATTTCCCAAGTAAGGAAAAATTGAGCTTACTTCAGGCACACGTACACGCCTACAATACGCTCCTATCAGTTCATTCCTTCAGTGCCTTTAGATGACATAGGCCTCCCGTGTGGAGTTAATCTAAAAATAAATAAAAACACTGATAGAGGTGGAAGATGCATATTTATTTAACCTTTGGAACGCCGAGCGCCTGAGATCTAATACTTCCGTGGTGTGCCGAGGGTACATTTGAATTTAGCCTGAGTCTATTGTAATAAGTTAATTAAATTTACTACCTTATCAGGTATCAGTAACTTTTGCGTTAGCTAATGTGATTTAAATCGGCCATAAACGACGCATTTTAAAAGTATTCATACGCGCAGCGTCATCTCTTGCATTTGCGTTACAGATTTGTCTCTTATCGTAAACGCAAACTTAACTTGTTAGCGCGATACGGACTACCGCGCTAACAAGTTTAGGTAAATAGCGTGTTTACAACCTACTTAAAAAAAATTATATATCTATCATAAGTAGTTTATCCAGAATAGCTTCTTACTTTAAAACATATTTTTAATTTATTCATCCCTAATAAAACCTTCCCGGAAAAGTGGAAATTGACTAAAGTTACGCCAATATACAAGGAAAAAAGTTAGCGATCGATAACTATAGACTAGGGGTGGCTAAACTTTTGATCACTACGGGCGACCTGTTTTTTAAATTATAGGCGGCTGTCTACCAGCTTCGTACATACTACATGTTAAGTGATCATAAGAAAAGATGTAATTCCTCTTACCTGTTGAAAAGATACAGAGATTGATTTTGAAAGTCATCCTACGAAAACCATCGATATTTCCAACTACACAGCTGTTTAAATCTTTTAGAGTCCTCAGTTTAAATAAAATCTTCAAAAAGAACACATTGTTACAAATTCACAAAGACCATTTCAATTCAAAAACTTCTAGAAAAATAAGTAACCAACCAAGATCACGTGGCAACTTAGAAATCCCTCCAACTCCGTCCAATCTTTTCAACTCCATTACGCCCATCAAGGTATAAAATTTTTGTATGCCTTCCCGTATAAAATCAAAATAGAAAAAAACTATAATTGTTTAAAAAATCAAAAAAGTATTAGATAAGTCCAACGGTAATTACAAGTTTTATTTTTTTCTTAATTTTTATTAAACTCTTAACTGTAAATAATGTATGTAAATTTAAAAAAAAAGGCCAACATATCCTCTAGAAATATTCGATCAGGTCTTTCGAATTTGAATGTACTATCTTAATATCTTGTATGCGCCTTATTGTTGTATTTCTAGTATCACATACTTTTAGTCTTTCACTAACATATTCTTGATGTACTTTTATTTATTCACTACTGTCGCTAGATGGCAGTGCTCCGCAACTCAAACACGAGAAATCTTTCTCTATTGAGTTGGGCATTTTTTGTAAAATAAATTTATACTTTTTTGTAATTAGCTATTATATCTGTACTATTAAATGTTATATATATGTAATTCTTATATTAATAATAAATAAAAAAATTTAAAGCCAAAAATAAGTTTAAATTTAGAATAAACATATTCAATATCAAGATATTTTGATTAAAAAACTAATTTGTTTATAAATAAAACTATACTTTCATTTATTTTCTTATATAATGCGATTAAACTTCGCAAAAATTTTAATTTGGAAGGCTGATGTAAACACCTGCGCGTGTTTCCATGTGAAACATTCTAAAAAAAGGTATTTTTACTGTCAATACAATTCAAACCCTTCAATTGAATTCAATGAAATTAGTTTCTATTCAAATGTTTTACATGTACGAGACTGACATTTACATGTATGTGACTTTAGTAATAATTTTTAAGTATAAAGTATCATTATAAGAACAGTAAGTAAGTAAAACACATTATTATAATAAAAGTATAAAGTCACAGTATTCACAGTCCTCCTCACTAGAGTATATATGTTATTATTTCATTTTTAAGTGTGTTGCAAATAGGTGTAATAATAATAATATGGGTTCTTTTATTTTCTTATTATTAATGTGAACAATGTTATTGTAAATACTTTTTTTTTAATATAAACACATATTTATAAATGATTTTTTTTCTCAGGACTCGCTGGAAACATGACATTGCATAAATTAAATCTATGGGTCTTTATTCTTAGAACTAGAGATTCAACTTTCTTAATTCTACAGAAAAGTCTTTAATCCTGAGAAATGCTACGTTAAATTCTTAATTTTTACTGGGCGAAATACAGCAAGACTTCGAAGGCACTTCCCTTTTCTGATGAGGGTTCAGGGTCCAGAGTTCTCGCGTCTCTGTGGCTCGTCTCCAACGGGCGGAGATCAGTATCAGGATAGTCATCAGAAAAGGGGAGTGCCTTTGAACTCTTGTTGTAATCCTCCCCTCGCCCAGTGAAATTAATTTTAAGAATACAGACTTTCACATAGAATTAAGTGCTTGACCCTCTAGGTTTAATGATCTTTGTGTACCCAGTTAAGATTAACTTTAATTTATGAATAACCCCTCGAATGTTCCATCTAGAAGAATAAACGATTTATCGTAATACATACGAGTATAGCGAGTTTTAGTTACCACCTTTTTGCGTTATTGGAAGAGATATTATGAACCCACCTGAGATTGATAAGACGCTAATCAATGCAGTGGGTTATAATTATAGGAATAACGCAAAAAGGTTAGGAACTGAAAAGCAATTTATGTATTTACTATAAGGCATTTATTGTTATAATCGTGGGGTTAGTCTTAAATTAAAGTTAATCATAATTAAGTATAAAATATCATTAAAATTAGAGTTAAGTACTTAATTCTACGGTTCTTAAAATTAACTATTCACTTTTCTTAAACCTACGTAAAAGTTTGTATTCTTAAAACCAGATATTCACTGGCTTAATTATACGAGAAAGTTGCTTCTTAAAGTTAGAGATTCACTTGGCTTAATTATACGGGAAAGTTGATTCTTAGAGTTAGAGATTCACTTGGCTTAATAATACGGGAAAGTCTTAGTTATCCTACGTAAAAGTTTGTATATTCAGGTGTGATATTTCGTGAAAGTCTTTGCGTGAGTATTCACAGGATGACAGGGTGGAATAATTATAATGAGAGTTCAGAGACACTTCCCTTTACTGATGGCTATACAGGGTCCAGAGAGCGGCTGGGTATGCAGAGTTCTCGCGTTCGCACTAGGTATCCAAGTACCTCCGGATCGGGAGTAGGTACAAACGCGGCGAAAACCAGAGGCCTGGGCGGTCTCCGGGGTTTGATCTCCGAAGGGCGAAGATCAGTAACTTCCCGGGCAGAAGCGGGGGGTCGACTCGCGGTACAGGGCCTGGGTGACTTCTACGGTAGATCGCCGAAGGGCGAAGACCAGACTTCCTTCTGGGACGGAAGCGTAAAACTCACTCGCGGGGCAGAGCCTGGGCGACTTCTGCAAGTAGATCTCCGAAAGGCGGAGATCGTACTTCCTTCTGGGACGGAAGCGTAACACTTACTGTCGTCAGAGGACCTGGGCGGCCTCTCCGAGGGGCGAGAATAGGTACTTTCCTGGGCGGAAGCTTCAAGCCAACTGTCCGAGAGCCCTGTTTATTACACCCTTATTTCCTTTTAGGTTTTATTTGCTGTCCTTTTGTAAAATAATACCGACTATCTAAAATAGTATTTAAGGGTACTTACTTTACGATGTAGTACTTTACAATGGTTTCCGGCTTGAACAACAATATGCGCGGCTAGCCTTTGTGCAATTTTTTATGGCCTGTCTAGTCTGGGAATTATTATTAGTTGAAATGCACATTTTAGAAATTAAGTATGTTTGTGAATTCAGTCATTCATTTCTTATAGGTATTACACAGGATATATCAAGAGTATAACAATATCAAGGTCCCAAAACATCTTTCGAGTGCGGGATCCCCGAAAATGAGGTTTGGATCCACTGAGTGGTATATCTATGGGTCTACCGTCGAAATCTCTGGCCAACTGTCAACACTACAGATTCGTCATTGTTCATAACGGAAAGTTCGTGAAAGCTCAAAGTTCAACGTTTTACTGTAATAATTTAATTTAAACCCCTTTATTCAATACCATATTAAATTACCGCATTACATTATCCAGTTATAGTGTGTTTATTGATAAACACAACTTATTTTATAAAATGTGTTGTGTTTATCGTCTTATTCAGAAAGGTAAGGTAAATATTATTTATTTATAATTTACACTAGCCACCAAATTCTTATAAAAGTATTACGAAAGCTGAGTCATTCCAAGATTTAAGCTATGAATCGTTCACATATCGAAAATGCAACCCTGGAAACAACCCAAAATATATTTTTTTTATATCGTTATCTAATTTTGTAATTAAGTTTCTCCAAATAATGCCTTATAATTGAAAATGAACATATAGAGTGGGTACGTAGCTGCATTTTAGATTAGTGTTGCGATTTATTATAACCTACGATTAATTCGTAATAATTAAAAAAAATGTTTTCTAATGAGAAGGTTTACTAACTGTTCTAACAGAGTCTATGAATAGTGAACGGCGGGCTCTGGCGTCATGAAATTAGGTAGTTCTTCACGCCTGGAATTTCTTTAATCATTGCACCAATTTTGAGGTAGCAGCGTCATTATCATCGCTAGTTATGTAGCTTTGAATATTTCCGTTAAAATACGACGCCATATTGTTTGTTCCTTTTCCGTAAATGAGTCCATAGTCCATATCATTATTTTCGTCTCTAGAAGGATTTCTAATATGTTTTAACTGATTTTTTTTGTTAGTTTTTTTTTATTATTATTTGATAAAACCCAAACTAAGAGCCTAAACCCCATTTTATATATAATAAATATATTAATTACATCTAAAATACGTTTTTAGGTTCTTAGTTTGTTTTTTTGTAAATAATAAAAAAACTAACCTAAAAGTCATACAAAAACTTGAAACTTTACCAAGCTTATAAATAGCTTAGAAATAGTTGTTCGTATTTGTAATTAAACTAAGCTGTTTTTCATTAATTTTGTGCTTTAAGAAGGAAGGGCGTATTGCATATTTAACAACTTTTCCATCGTATTTTTAAAACCATGGTAGGTAAACAAAAACAAAAATCCTTCGTAATTTAAACTATTGCATAAACAAGGAAATAAGAGCAAAACAATTTTCGCTAGCATCGTCAGTAATAAAGTAATCGTAAGGTTCTCTATTATGTACGGGGTTTGTTCAAAAGAAAAGGTGAATTTCGAATTTTTTCGAAAAGTATTTATTTATTCATCAATATCCATTTTCTCCCCTTCAAAGTAATCCCCCTCATATATAATGCACTTGTGCCAGCGCTTCTTCTATTATATTTCAAAGAATGTACACAGCCTGCGGAAATTCAAAATTCACTATTTCTTTTGAACAAACCTCGTATTTTCCCTAAGCTGACTGCAATTAATAATAAAATTATTTATTGTGTCCTAAATTATTGCTTTATTTAAGGCCACTGGGTTTGTTTCATTTTTCGATAACAAACTTTTTCACTGAGGACAATGATGAAATGCAACACCACATCATCAGGGCTGGCACAAATTTTTAACTCAAACCATAATAAATTCTTTTAATGTGAACGTGGAAGATTGACAAAAGGAAATACTGAGGGCCAGTTTTTTCACCGTTATAAAAAAATGTAAAGCCCCCCATTCACACGACGAACCTAGACCTGACCGCGAACCCCGACCCGTTCGCGGACATATACACTACACAAGCCCTCAATCGATGCTCAGTCGTTCAGAGTGCGTCGGACTGCCGTACCATGCCTCCTTTATCAAGAAAAGCAAAAGTTGCTTGTACAGATGGGAAAAGAATAATTAAATCTATTCATTTAAAATAATTTATGTACATGATAATATATTTGTGGCACTTTCCAGAGTGGAAGATACTTTCAGTATCGCCCTGGTGAAAGACCACCATTCAGAGTCGAAACGTTTCTTGAAATAGTTTTAGCCGTGTTTGGTGACCAGATCTGAATAGACCGGTACTTCTCTACCTACTTCTCTATCTCCTTCCCTTCTCTTCCCCATTACCTTCAGCCTCAATAGAATTTCAAAAAAAATTCGTTAGTATATTGTATTGTCTAATCAGTTTTAGACAGTTTTAATAAAAAGTTTATTTTTTCATAGTGTTAAATTTTAGATTTTTTTGTTCTAAAAATATTTTTATTTTTTAAAATTGCAAATCCTTCGGTTAGCGACTGGCTATTATCATAATAAATAAGTTGTATAAATTTGACTTGATCAGATTAACAGTTTTTTTTTGTAATCGACACAAAGGTTATTAAATCTGAGATAATCGCATTTAAGGTTTCAAGTTTGTTTCTTTCATATTTAAAATTAATTTATTTGAATGAGATAATGTACTTAAAGAATATGTATTCCATTCATCACAACTTTGACGGCCTCCACGGTCGATGGGTGAGGTTCTCTAACTATGAATCCGAAGTTTGCGGGTTCAAAACCCGGCTTGCACAACAAAATTTTATTTAATTGTGAAGACGTATTTACGGAGATTCTGGCCGCTCCATTCTTACAATCGCTTACGAGCAACAGAATATCTGGACAAAGTATATTACACGGCAGCGCCAGCCGCGGAAGAGATTTACTCTCGACTCCTGCAGGATTATGCAGAGAGGATAGACGCGATTTTTTTTACTTAGAACATCTATCACAGTGGAACGCAGTAACAGTTTTGTTTTTGAAGATAGAGAAAGATTCAAAAATGCATTATTTTGGGGACATTCTTATGTATATGTATTTTTGGTTCAATTCGCTACTTATATTCAGAGAAATGTTTTGTGATATAATATAATCATTGATAAAAAACAGTTACATGTTATGGTACAAGTTCTTATTGTCGGCTCAATTTCTGGTCGCAATTTTGGTCATTAAAATTTTTTTGTAAAATAACAACTCACAATATTAATAGTTCTGCCAAACTTAAAGATTTTGTTGTTAAATTTTTTGCAATTTGCAAAAAAAGTATGGGGACTTGTCGAAATCTTTAGATGTATCGTATTAAATTAATTTGCGCTGTTTCACGATTAAATCATTTAAAAATAATGTGTAGTATATTTACGCATGTTCCAGAGTGAAAGATTCTCTCAGTATTTCCTTTGTGAAAGACCACCATTCAGAATGGGAACGTTGCTTGAAATGGCTTTTAGCCGTGTTTGGTGACCAGATATGAATAGCCAGGTATCTTCCCACCCTCTTCTTCCCCTCCCCAATACCTTCAGCCTCAACATTTCCCAATTGGAGATGCCATAGTCTTACTGGCCCCAGATGGTTGGGAGTAGTTGGGACTCATGTGGTATTCATATAAAAAAAAAAAATATCTTTGAGATTCTAATGTCCCAGAGATCAAAAGATTACTCATCTTTGTTATGGGACATTATCACTGTACACTTGTGAGATTTGCATTCATTTAATCAAGTCATTTTTTTTATAGTTTTGTTTATCATTACTTTTTATGGGTTCCCACACATGCCTAAGATAACACTCTTTGATAAAGTTTTTATCACTGTGCAGGAGTTGGATTGCAATTAGTTTGAATTGTTTTAAAGGAATGTTTTACAGGCTGAGAAAATTATTACCCCCATTAAGAATAATTACCCCTATACATGTAACCCATGTACAATTCTTCTAAATTAAATAGAGAAGCAACTGGTACAGAGAGAGTTAGTTGTCCACCGAGAGCCGGAGAAGTGTTTTGCTTCTCTTGCCTTCATCTTCCCTGAAACCCTCGACATCTGTTGCCTCGTTAAGCCTCTGGACTCAACCTCATCCAGTGCTCTCACTCCTAGCAACTGGTGCGAGAGGTCAGTACAGTGGCTCTCCCATAAGGGACTAACGCTTCTGGTTCCCACTGCAGTATCGTGAGTTCAATTCTTCTCGTAGCTAAGTCCTCCATCACCCCACAAGCAACATCTTCCGCTTGTAATGATAACAGTCAGATTTTTTAAAATATTGTCAGGTTATTCATAACCCGGATTTGTCTTTCTTGAAAAAAAAAAACGGGTCCAATTCAGAGGACTGCATCACTTTTAGATTAGTTACGAGTTGAATTGATAACTCATGGCAATGCAACATTGTTAAAACCCTATATTATATTAATTACAATAACTTGAAACTTTACCAAGCTTTAAATCAGAGGCTCCCCAACCTTATTTGTCTCACTGCCTAATGACTTGTAACATCATTTCCATCATGTGCTATGGAGCTGTAGAATAACCAACTGAGAAAGTGCCTTTTATTGGTTTGAATTAATAACACTAATCTGAGAATCATAAGTGGAAAAGAAAGTTTGGAAAGTTTTTGTCTATCCAGATTTTGTAACATTTCATTCCTTAATGGTGGTCCCTCGCAAGGGCAATACTGAGAGTATTTAATGAGATGTAAAAATAATATTGTAGAAAAGTGATTTGGGATGAGAAGAAGAAGTTGTAAGTTGAGAAATTAGGACTTAAAATTCGACTTATAGAATTAAAATACAAAAACTCAACTCCCAACTATATTTAATATATTTCTCACAACCCTGTTTTAATTATTTAGTAATTGCATCACTCCCTCTATCCTTTTTTGTTGCATGCACAAATCAATCTTAATTATATATCTCTCTTTCCTTCTCATTACAGAATGGTTCCACAATGTTCCGCGACGTTCGAGAACATTCCAAAACATTACCTCATTATGGCCCAGCATTCACTTTGTCACCGCGTCTCAGGGAGGAACTTCGCCATATCTGGTGAGTCTTTAATACCTCCATCATTCTTAAATTTCACACTTTAAACATTTAAATTCTTTGTCATTTGAATGAGCTGATTACCATAATTTTGTTTTCATAAAAATACATTGTCAACTTTGTTAGGTATTAACATCTTTCTAGTTGTCATTCCCATGTTCAACCGGCATTCAGGTTCTAACATATTTGTGTTTTGGCAGATTTGCTGACTTACTTCCAACGGCCATCTTGTTTTCGGCTGCCATTTTGGACACGCTTATTGCTGCAAAACCAAAGTGACTTGCGTTTTTTTAAATACCGGACTCTACGAGTGATCCTGAAGTTCATGCGATGGCACGAGTGGAATTATGTAAAAAGTGGTTTATGCAACACGGATTTAAGGATACTGATACGTGTAATTTTATCATCAATTCCAGAGAAGAATTTATAACACATTTTATCAACGAAAATAATCGTGATGTCGAAGAAAATAATCATGATATTGAAGAATACAATAACTATGATGGATATCCAATTTCTGATGATAACTCTTTTGATTCCAACGAAGATAAATTTGTTGGCATTGTTGATCGCTATGCTTTTGACAAAGTAGTCATTCCGTCTTTTGAGCTTCTGAATGACCCTCCGAGTTACTGGAAATTGTACGATGAATTACAATTCAGATACAATCCGTCTGTAAACCACATTGAATTACAATTCGGCAAAAATTCGATTGAAAACCTAATGATTTTAAAAGTCTGGTCTGAAAATTTCCTCCGTCGTCAAAGCGATAGCTTCAACAATACATTTGTGGCTTCCTATGAATATCACATGAGTATCTATCACCGCCTCTATACCAAACAAGACCCCTTTGAAAACAAGAACAACCGTGATGATGAAGTCTACAAGGCTGCCGATGAAATATACTATCTCCCTGTTGATGAAATACCAGAAACCGACAGTCCGATGGATGACCTTTACCATTGCATCTCTGATACCCACAGGACGACGTGTGCCTGCAAGGAGCCTGGGAACTTTACAACAGTCTTTAAGGTAAAAAATTATATTCATTATTTTTCTTTTCTATAAAGGTTAGCCATCATTCTGGAACATCGTAGGTCTCTGTGGGTCTTTTTAAGTAGAGAAAGAAATGAACATGGGTCTCTAATTTGTCTTATGGTACATAAGGCACTGAACGGGTACTGTCTTACTTGACTGATCTCTGCGCCAGCGACAATCTTACCCACGCTCAGGTCGGCCAAGTTTGATGCGTCCAACAGACTGGTTGAACCCTTTCGTACGGATGGTGCCCAATTTGGGGACGAAGCTTTTAATGTAGTGGGTCCACATTTTTGGAATGACCTTTCATTTGGTTTGAGGTTAGAAAGCAATTTTGAAACCTTTAAGAAAAAATTAAAAACATTATTTAAAAGGGGCTACAACCTTTAACAGGATGTAAAGCGCCCCTGAGGTGATTTTAGTCACTAAATGGGTCTATAGAAAAATTGAACATTTATTATTATTATAAGAAGCATTGAGGGAAGAAACACTAAAGCTGGAAAGTTGAGCGCAAGAACAATGACCCATTTCTGCTCATATCAGTATTTTGATTGTGCGACTGCGCTTATGAGATCAATCAAAGCACCTCTAATTATTACCGATTAATACCGGTATAACAAACATAGCTAGTCTTATTTATTCTTGATTTCAACTGGTAAAATTATTTCATTTGTTTCTTTGTAGCTGATAAAAGCGGAAATCATGAAACAAGAGATGCAAGAGATGGAAGAGATGGAATAACGAAAGCGAAGAGATTCAAGAGAGACATCAACAAAGGTGATCAGCTCAGAACTTCCTCTGATCTGCCAATACCAGAGTTCAAGAAAAGAAGACACAAGTAACATTTTCTGGTATATTTACAATGCAACAGGTGAGGTATCGGTTTTGCCCGGTGTTGTGAATGGTTTGGAGGAAAGTTTTGAGGTTGTCATGTGTTACCCCCATATTAACATGTTATTTTTTCGATGAATTCATTTAGAATGGACAATTCGCTTTTCTGTTGCTGAAGTACATGCAACTTGTACTTCCATTTGCAATTCATCTTTCGAAAATACCTTAAGAGAACTTTTAAAAATGTCTACGTTTTTTTGGAACTTGTGTTCTACTACCCGATCTGAATAATTTTTACATTTATTAAGAAGCTATTAAGCGGCATTTTAGGATGAGATAGTAAGGACGGTGATAGATTTGCATCTGTGATAAATTTTTATCATCATGGCTGAGATTAACCATCCCGAACTGGAGTTTACTTTTTCATAATTTTTTTGCTTACTGTTTTTTTTTTTTATCATGTTCTTGCCATTGTTCTGTTTGTTTATTAACTTCTTATGTGTAATATTATATAAGTGGCAAATGGTTCCTGTGAGCAAAATGCTCAAGTGATTGATTGATATCTGAAAAGGAAACGGTTCCCAATGCAGTTCCTTCTGTAATCGGTTCCTTATGGGCGTTTTTAAGTAGTGATATTAACTCTTATTATAAATTATGGATGCCGTTCGAAATGTGTGAAAGATTTAAAGGTTATATTTCTGATTCTGATAGTATGTGTAATTTTAATATTTTCTTCGATATATCTGTAATTATTTTGTTGTCATTATTAATATAATTAAGAGGAACGGCTGCGCTGCCTGTTTCATACACAACTTAATTTTTAATTTGAGGCCAAAATACCCATCCAAACTGAATGATATATTTTTTTATTGAAGGTTTAGTAAATATCTAGTACGGATGAGAAGTATTGTATTTATTTTTGTTTTAGATTATGCCATGAAAAAAATTAATTTCATCATTTTAGAGGCAACTCAGAAAATTATTATATATATATATATATTTAAAATATATATATATTATATTTGCTATGTAAATAAAAATATAAAAACAAAACATTTAAAAAAAAAACAGGTTTTTTCGGGTCGATATTTTAAATTATGTATGCCAAATTTTTGTTCCAACGTAAATTGGTCGTTTTTAATTTAATTTAAAGTACCATAATGCTTATTTTAATTTTTTTTTAAATTTTATGCTTTATTATATTTTCAAAATAGATGAGGTAAAACTTTTTTTTAAATCACCGTTAGCCCCCAAAATAATTGTTATAGGTGCCTCTAAAATCGCGAAAAATCAATTCCTTTAATGGCATATATTTCATAATGTAAAACAAAAATAAATAAATTACTTCTAATCCATACTAGATATTAACTATACTTTTTGATGAAAAAAAGGATCATTAGGTTTAGCTTAGGTGAGTATTTTGGCCTCAAATCCAAAATGAAGTTTTGTATGAAACAGGCCGCACAGCCGTTCCTCTTAATAAGAAGCACCTTAAACAGTGGGTGTAAACAAAGTTCTTCTTATTAATTGTTTTAATATTTTCTTTCATAATTATCGATTTTTTAAATGAAACTAAAAACTGCACATTCCGTAACAGTTTGAACTGGTTAAAACGTCATTATGATGTAGATAACGCCACTGGCTGGTAAGACGGCTATTACCTACGTTGGTCGGCGTGATGTCAACAATGCCATATTCATTACAAAAATGATCATGTCGTTTTGGTGGCAAATTAAAAAATGGCATATTTTAAATCGTTGTAAAATTATAATAGTATTTTTTTTTTTAATTTTTCACAATAAAAAACTCACAAAAATATCTAATTCACTAAAAACACTTGGTTTGTCCAGATAGACAGCGCGCAGTGTGTTTCGAATAGATGAGTACCAACAAGCATCTGAAGGGTCTGAATATGTTATTATTTTCAAATTATTATTTTTTTAAATACTTTTATTTTTTTTATACAATTGTATTTTTAGATAAATCTTACGAAACTGAGTATATTCAGTTTGAATGTAAGAATCTCATTTTTTTTTTTTCAATAAATTATATAAATATTATATTGTTTTCAACAATTTTTTTCTATTTTCGAGGATGCATATATTAACAAAAACATTTTTTATTTTATAGTACAGTTCTGAAGGACACACGGTATTTGATAATTTATCCCAGTTTACAAGTTTTAGTTTAGAATGCACCAATTTATTATCAATAATTTCAATTTTTCATTAACGTATTTTGAAATGACCTCCTTCCCTATTGCTACTCCTGTTACATAATGGTCACATATTTTATTAGTAGCAATACATGACAATACAGTGTTACGGTGGTTACGTATTGCAATATGGTCAATACATGATTTTACATATTTTCCTTTCAAAATTTCATCCCGGGTTATATCTAATATTGCACCTTTTCACCAAGTAGATTTTGATATTCTGCAATTAAACTATCTTTTGTATCCAATATGTCCAAATTTATGTCACCACAGTATAAATAATTTGAAGCAGTCGATGTCAATTGTAACACTTGTTTTAATTCTCTCAAGTAGATCTTCTTGTCGCGGGTGGCCGATAAACTGCTACTATCTTTATCGTATCCTAAATTGATGTGATAATTTCTCTGCATATTGTCTCGCAGCTCTTGTATACAGCGACATCTATACTTCAATTTTGAAGTCAATTCTGGATGCTCGGTAAGTTATATTAATTTACGACTGCCAAATTCAAAAACCCAAGCATCGCTGAAAAGGGCAATTTTTACGTTTTTTGAGCATTGGAGTTGCTTCAGAAAATTAATTCTCAGAAATTGTCTAAAGTATATTAGTATTTGGACTTTTTTTATTTCAATTCTAAGGATGTTTTAGCATACTTTTAGCTAATAAAATAAAAATCGAAAAAAAAAATTCACATTGGTATAACCCCTTAAGGTCATCATGTTGCAAGTTTATTGAATTTATAGGTTCAAGATTATAATAGTTTTTCATGTTACAACAATTGTCATGGACAATATTTAAAGTTGAAACTGGGTTTGCATATTCAGTAATAGGATTACTTTTTGCAATTAATTGTGTGGTGAGACCTGTATAGGCTCTACAACTAGAATTTAAAGTTAATATTCCTGTTTGGAATAATTTCATATCAAAAATATTGTTTCTTTGCAATCGATAGTTATTTTAGAAGGATGAGAATGTAAAAATCCATTTGTTATTTTTTATAGGCTACTGTAAAAGTATGTTGCCTTTAATGATTTTGCCGAAACATCCATTGGGTATTTCGTTAATATAAGCAGGCAATAAAATTGCCTGGCATTTTGGATTGGAGAAAGTGGATAACACACCTAGATCCTTACGCATAAAGTAAGGACTGGGAATATAACACACCAGACCCATGTGCGTACTAGTGTTGAATCGTTCACAAACGAGCCAACGTTACTTAAAGGGTTTATTGCATCTATGCAGTTTTCGCATATGTACTCTGTCTATGGGATATCTTCCAATTTTGCCCAGTAACCGATGATCACAATGTGGTTCTCTGGGTATTCGATTGGGGCAGATATCTGTAATCAATTAAACATACTTTGTTCCGAATCACTACGTCATTTTCTAATAGCGACATTGTTTTGGGGGCATAAGGTGTATCAGATACCTTTATTGACTCAAAATTATCAATTTCATCATCTGCATGGACCAGTTCATTGTTCCCCATTGCAAGTGATGTGCCTTCCAAGGCATGTACAGAATTTCCCCTTTTCTCACACTCACTGTACAAGTCCTCTCGCGATCTTGGATCGATCCCTCCCATTCGCATTGGATGTAAGACACACTTACAAGCTTCGATATCATCTCTGGTAAGAACGTCTTGTAAGACCTGACGACCATCACCGGAATAAAAATACTCACAAATGCAAGACAGGCAGCTAATAGATTTGCATTCATTGGGGGGTTTGGCGAATATTTCTGCCAAGGATTGAAGTATGTCCCCACTGGCCACTTCGAGACACGTATACGAAGTGCCAGTGAGCATTTTTGTTCCCCAATGGTACATTGCGAGTTTGGATCACATTTAAGTAAAAGCCTTTTTTAGGCACATAAATAAATATTAAAAATATTTCTTATTATTATTATTATTATGTACCTACATTTTAAATCAACAATTAAATGAAATTCATATTGGTATTTATGAACATCATCTGAGATACCCTTTCAGGATTCAGTCTACTTCTCCTGTCACTAATTATCATCCTCGTTTTGGAAAATCACCTGTATTAATCCATGTTTCATCGAGGTAGTATATATTAATTAATTAATTCTACTTGCTGAGGAAGGATTCCTCCTTGTTTCACCATCCTTGAAGGCAAAATGAATTGCCTTTGAAAGAGTCACTGTATTAGCTGCATCTGGAACTACTTGAGGACTAACAATTAATAAACTCATGATGGATTCAATATATATATCATACGACCTTCCCTATGGTGTCTCTCGATAGCTCGTAAATAATATGTACGCCAAAGAATTAAGTCTTCACGATCCGTCAACAAACTGTCACGTTTTCGATTTCAATATTGAAAACCCAATTGTTTTACTATCTTATGGAAAGTGCTGCGTTTAAAATTTGGTAAGGAATCATTGTCGTTAACTGCCTGCAAAAATGTGTTGATTGTCGGATATTGTTTATTAAAATAAAAGGAATGAACTTTTGGTCGAATGGCATTTTTATCGAATTCGTCGATTTTGGTAAATATGCTCAGTCGCTGTCTCTTTTTATTTGGCGATTTAAATTCACCAGTTCTGATATATCGTTACAGTGTATTTTTTGCGGTGTGTACCCCAATACCAGTCTGTTCAGAAATCGAGTGAATGCCACATGATTGCGACATATTATGGTCCCCGGACATTAATTTTTTATACATATTTACTATCATCCTGCGTTGAGGTTTGTTTACCACCTATAAAATTTTCATCCACATTCTGTAATTTTATATAGTACAGTATTTACATTCTGCATCATCATATAAAAATGCACTATTGCAACATGAATAGCTTTAAATTAAATACAATGCCCACCTGTCCTCTTTGTTCTTTAAAATTGGTTTTAATGGGTTTGGTTGAATATTAATTTTATCTCAGGGTGTGAAAGGGTTAATTTTTCAGAAGAGCGGGCATACAGCTAGGCGGTCTACGACGTACTGAATTGGCAGAAGTATGAAAGGCGCGGGCCATTTGAATTTCCA
The DNA here is from genome assembly GCA_022606495.2 of Halesus radiatus. Classification (NCBI taxonomy): domain Eukaryota; kingdom Metazoa; phylum Arthropoda; class Insecta; order Trichoptera; family Limnephilidae; genus Halesus; species Halesus radiatus. The sequence continues at coordinate 89,396 of JAHDVE020011695.1, forward strand.
TTAGGAATATCAAATGCCTGTAAACGTATCGCTCTAGTATTTTCCTCTCAAGTATCTATATATATGATGCTATGTGATGAGAAAATATATTATATAGATGGATTAAAAGATTAAAAGATGAAAAACAAAAACATAAAACAAATTAATCGAATAAACTATGCGAATTTCGCATCTTCACAGTGATAAGATTCCTCGTCAAGCTAAGTAATCGTTTCATCTCAGCCACTGCTTTTAAGTATGACAGAATGATGACATCTTTTTTACACTCTACGTGACAAATACATAACATAGAAATTTTTATATCCAGAGTATTACCACAATTGTTGCGCCGATTATTCGATTTCCCGATATTAATTGTCAGGAAATGATGATGTGATTGCGAAATAAAGGAGTGTGATGTGGATGGAAATTGGACAATTGCTCGAGTCGGGAAGCAAAGACTGGAGCGGTGAGGAAGGGAATGAAGGGGGGGGGATCCCTCAGTAGCCGCTGACGTAATGGAAGCAGTCAGTATTCTTGTAGCAACATTCGACAAACCTGAATTTCCGCACATCTTCCATCAGGTTGATGGTGACATGTTGTCGACACACTTTCAAAGAAAATGTTTGCTCTAAAATTCTTCCTTTGGTCTATATATAATTGGCTAAATCCATGAGAAAATTCCTACTGTCAATTGTATGCATGTGACTTGCCACCAGTGGCGGTGCATGGCCTGTGTCAGTGGAAATTCAATTGAATATTAATAAAGGGAAAAAAATCCCCTTCGGTTGGACAAAAATGGCATTATTACCCCATCAATGAGAAGTTGCAATTTTGAAAATCGCTTCAATGCCTCTGTAAACGATCGATGATGTAAATTCACTTAAACTTTAACAATTGATATTGGTGCTTAATTCTTTCCTTTTCAACAAAAAATCATAAACGAGCATCTTGGCTAATGCGCTAGTTAAACGATTGTGACGTTCGCTTGATAATTATGATCCCACCCTTTGAGAACACTCTTTCGCAGGGCACACAAGTACCCGGCGTGCAACATTTCTCTTTGGCCAACTCACCTAATTCTGGAAATTAAATTTATTTTCATACCTCTGCCCTAGTGGGGATCCCCGCTTATTTGGACACACATAATGTCTTGAACTTGCAATGCAGTGGACACTGGGGTTTGGCAAACATGTAAATCTTATTTGCCAAACACTTGTAACTTAAACTTGAAATGCAGTGGAAATTGGGGTTTGGCGAGCACACAAATCCTGTTTGCCAAACACGCATTATGTTTTGAACTTGCAATCTAGTGGAAATTGGGGTTTGGCGAGGACATAAATCTAGTTTAAATTTGTTAATTTTTCAATAACATCTGATTTTGCAGTTTTCGCTAATCTTTGTCCCCCAAATACTTCCATTTGTATTTCGGATCTAGAATTGATTATGCCGATTGCCAGCGTTTTTTTCCTCTATTTCAGCAAATCGTGACTGAATGCCCCTGTAGAGTACAATTCATCGACAACCCTGTATTAATGTTGTCAGATTATTATTTTTATCATGTGAAATATAACAAGATTTTAATGGAATAAGCGGGCCAACCTAAAAAATGCACAGTTCAGTATGTATTTCAAAATATTTATTTTTTATGAAATCAATCGTGAACGACACAACACAAACTGCCATGTATTTACATATCAAAATAATAATAATGTTCTTCAGTCTGCGATTGTCTGTCCTCGGAAGAGCGCGTATCACATTTGAGAGCGGTGTATTGCGGTTGGCGTGTGTCTTGATAATGGTATTTATTGTTTATACTGTTATATTAAATTGAATCGTAATACACTGAAATCCTTTTAAGAAGTTTTCCAAGGAACCGGATTTTCCAAGGAGTCGGATCCAAATTTAGCAATATTTTAATAATTGTTTTTTTTTCTAATAATGTACTCATAGTAATTAGTATTGTGAATTTTTAATTTCGAGGGAGAAATAAATTTAAAATATTTGATTGCTTTCGGCTACAACAATATCAATACTTGCGTATTTTTCAGTCATAGCAAACTCAAAAATATCGAGCCGCCACTGATAAACAAGGAAATGTTCTTTTTCATTGGCATAAAAATAGACTCTGATAAAGTTGGATAAAGATAAAGCGGAAATTCGGCGGGTAGGTATATTGGAAGCAAAAAAAAACTATTCGGTCGCATAAAACCAGTAACATATAATCACTTCCAAATTCATATTCTCCTCAGTCAGAATAATCACCCCTCCCGTATGTCAGCCATGCGAGTTGCCTTACAGTTTTGTTACATGAACATCTCATTTCACAGAACTCCATGTCCTCAGAGATGTGCGTTTCACTCGATATTACCATCTTTGGTCTATTTTTTTCCAATAGAATTTCTAATTCTTCCTTATGCGCCAGTAAACTTTGAATATTAAAATAATTTATATCATCAATTTGATTACTATGACTACAATTAACAACTTTTTCTTTTCTATCTCAATTGTTCTTTTATTTACAGGATATTTGTAACTCCATGCCGGGTGATGATTTGAAGCAATGTCTATCGGACACTGATGCAATTATTACACTTTTCTTTGCGTTTCTCAGTCATACAATTTTCACTCTTATGGTTTTGGGCACATTTAGGACAGACATTCACTTCCTCTGGTTGACACCGTAGCATTTGAAGCATTGTTTCAGTAAGTAATTAGGTTTAAGTTTAATTTATTGGTAGGCAGATTGGGGTCCTGCCGCCCTGGGAAACACCAACGCCAGCTGCCATAGGTCATCTAAGTCTCAATTGATCTGACTTCCTTCAACGTCTGTTGGTGAAATTCAAATGAACTGAGCCTTGTATAGTTGTCTTAGCGCTGGTGTCCAGGCCTTGTGAATGAGTTCACCATGGGATCGGTGGAGGTCCAGCACTCCTGGATTCCTCTCGGGTGAATCCTTAGACGATGGGAGTAAAAGATCAGTAAACTGGCTTGCCGTTGGCCAGGCCGCCAGCTCCACCGAGGGTTCCGTTTCAAGAACTGACAAACTTGACTCGGAAGGCCAATCGACTGGTGATAAAATTGCTTGTTTCTGACACGGAGCCGGCTCGTCACCGGATGGGATTCCGCATTTGAAGCGAGCAAGCGTTACTGAACTTTTAAGCCCCTCATCTTTGAGTTCACCATAATTCCCACAGTCGAAATTATAGATCGATTTTTAAATTCTTCAAAATTTTCAAATAATTTTCATCCCTCTTATGTTCACATCGTACTGCCATCCCCCAGGGGTTGATTATTTATTCAAATCTACAGAAAAACATAAATTCCCTTTTTTAAAGACAGGCATTTCATCCCTCTTATGTTCACATCGTACTGCCACCCCCCAGGGGTTGATTATTTATTCAAATCTACAGAAAAACATAAATTCCCTTTTTTAAAGACAGGCATTTCATCCCTCTTATGTTCACATCGTACTGCCACCCCCAGGGGTTGATTATTTATTCAAATCTACAGAAAAACATAAATTCCCTTTTTTAAAGACAGGCATTTTTTATTTGTATTCTTAATATTTTTGTATTTTTTATAATCGTAACACCATGTTTCCCAAAATGTCTGATACACTTAACCTTATTAAGTAAATAATACTCCATTTAATAATTTAATTATCATTGTAAATGATTGTCTTAACGGGGAGAGGGACGTCGGATAGTTATTATTTATTAATTCAAAATAATGATGGTATTATTACGCAATACTGTTTTTTAATAGAAAAATATTTATTAAAAAATATTATATTTATCTTATTGCGTAATAATACTATCATTATTTTGAATTAATAAATACTAACTCTCCGACATTCCTCTCCCCGTTAAATAATCTGATCACCCCCTGTAGTTTCGCAGTATGAGCACAAAACATGAAGGAAACAATTCTTTTAAAATCTTCTAGAATCTCTAGATCCCTTTATCGTTCGACTCTTTGGTGGACTCCTCTTCACGCCACCCCCTCCTCACCCCTTTCCTATCCCTGTCCTTACTAAACGAAGAGAACGAACAAAAAACACTGACGAAAGATCGGCGAAGAGAAGTACGAGTAGGAGAATTCCCAAATTCTGACTCATTGTATGGAAATTACTGCAACATACAATATTCACACAAGTCAGCGTCCATTCCTTAACACCCAGTGGACTAAAACAATTCAACAACTTAAAATCATGTACCGCATTAAATCAAAAATATTAACTTCAAATTTATCCGCAATTATTCCAAAATATTTATATATTTTTTTTTTAAAAACGTTGTCTTTACCCACACGTTTAATAAATACTTATTTAACTGCAACAATTCTATTATATATATTTTTTTTAAACGTTATTTATCTTCATTCACAGATTCTTCTTTGGATAAGTCTTATTTTTTTAAATACTCGTCAGTACTGCTTTTTGCAAATTACTTTTACACTATGATGCATCTAACACCTAATAAAGTAAGTGCTTTATACTCTATGAATTTATCGACTCTAATGTTTGCTAGGGTAATGAAACACCGGATTATTTAATGTTGTATCGGGTATTCCGTCCTCAAAGTGAATTTTGACAATTCCGCATCAAAATTGTCGACACTTTGAGCACAGGAATACCTGATACGATAATACGGGTCCTTACGATACAGTACCAAACACTCGATGTCCTGGACTGATGCTGTACGATTGACTTGATGTCGGGCCGGTGTCACCGTCCACCGGGGAACCGGCAGACTCGAGCCAATCCTATTTTCATTCATGAAAAAGAGTACAATAGTTTAAAAAATAAACTTATTTTCACCTAATTTGATACTGCGTGTGATCAACACCTTTGTTTGTAAATGCCTACACATCGATAGCACTTCGATCAGCAGAAATGTTCATATAATAATCCATTCAAACATTTGTTAATGTTTTCTGAGTGTTCATTTTTTGACACTATTTTCATAGCAGGTGCGTGCGATCCATTTTGCATATAAAGCTGTGCATACTCCAAGTTAAGAAGGAAATTAAATTCTGATGTATTTATGAAAATAAGGTGTTTCTTACTCATTATTTTTATATATATTTTTTTTAATTTTTTTTTTTGTGGCATGCACAAATTTACAAGTTTTGACCGCATTCCACTGATTATTAGAGATAAGAACTTTGCTAAATAAAAATGAAAACCCCCCGCCATGTATGATATTATATTTGAACAAAATCGGCGACGATCTTGGCTGGGTGTCTGGGCATTTAATTAGGAAGGTGTTGTTATCATTCACTAAAAATGGGTCGAAATAGGTTTTTTTTTTAAATTTCAAAATTTTGGTTAAATCGGGCCTGTCCTATTCGTGGGGTCGCCCCGAACACGCTTGCGTGATCCTTTGCGAGTGTTTGATTGTCTCGTAAGGCGTAGGGACCCAAAATAATCAACAAACTCGTCAGCAAAAATCATCAAATATATAAGTGAAAAAAACCAACCAAAAAATTGTGTAGCAAAAAAAAACTCAGTCCTCAAACAAAACAAAAAAACTAATTATTTTCTGCACCACACAGTGCTTTTGCTGTAATATCACTTATATATTAGATAAATTCAATTTTTTTTGTTACCCTAACTTTCTTGAACCAGGTGACCCGAAAGTCAGATGAAACCAGTCCATTTTTCTGTATATATATATCTCTATCGACCCATTTTTTCCGTCAAGTGAAAAGCTGGTACGGAAAAAACGAGCCAATATTTTTTAAGATTTTTAAAATGTTAAAAAATAATATACGGAATAGTCGACTGGTTTCTATAGTCTATTTGATCACCCGGTACAGATGATTTAACTTCAGAGAAGCCATTTCTCCGTGTAAAAGTCAAAGAGTACCTATTTTAATACTCCATTTAAAAGTATCAATCTAAATCGTAAATTACTTACCTCATATCTAAGACCCGATTAACCCCGGTAATCCTTCCCACAACTGTATCGCTGTCAAATCCTGATAACTTCATTCCAAATTCTATTTGGAATTATAAAAACAATTGAAGAAATGTAACTTTATCCTATTTGTGTAATTTGATAATGAGATGATTCAATCATTTAAATTTTTACAGTATTTTATGTACAAAGCTTAATCAATACCGATTATTTCTCTTTGGATGTGCTGCCCTTGCATTATTTCGCTTGAGCGTCACCAGGCACCTTGCCTTTGTAAGGCCTCACCAATTATTTTTCACAGACTCCTTCTGTTTTAAAAACACCAACACAAGATAACTTCCTTTGTAAGGCCTCACCAATTATTTTTCACAGACTCCATCTGTTTTAAAAACTCCAATACAAGATAACTTCCTTTGTAACCATTTTTCACAAAAAAATATGCATTCTCCTAAACGCGTGCAGTGGAAGTAATTAATAAAATTCAAACATTTTTTATTAAAACACTCTGTTTTCAGGTTATAATAAAAAAACACTTAACATTTTTTCAAAGTTGTAATAAAAAACCGTTTTTAAAAGATTATGATATTTAGGTACTTGACTAATTCCCATTCCACAAAATTTTCTGTATATATATATATATCTACATAAATCATTATTATTTTATTTATTTTTAACACCTTTATTTTAGCAACACATGCTTTCCAATTTTTATTCCGTATTTAACACACGCAAGTAAACTCACTCTCCATAAGACAAAAAATAGTTTTATCTAGCAGTTGATTATTTATTCACAATTTTAGTAAATGACCAAAATGCAATAATAATTTTTTTTTAAATATTTTTACCTTTTCGGCAAACTTTCAATTTTCAATTGACCAAAATTTTGGTGGCCCTAATTTTTTTATATAAATTTTTTCAAAATTACGTTCCGCTAGCCGCCATTTGAACATTAAATGGGCGGGACTAGCGGGCGTATATTGTTAAATAAACTATAAAACTTTTAATAAGCCACTTAATTTTTTTTACTTCGTATATTACAGTAATAATTTAATATAAAAATATTACTAAGAAACTTTCTAACATAGATTTCTTTCTAGACATGAATAATATTTGAAATTGGCATTTATTTTATGACAGTTATTAAATGATAATGAACATTTCGAAGCTTCGTAGCTCATGATGGCAAAGGTGGTGCAACAGTTGTGTTGATCTATAAATTCTAGACCAACAGCTGTTCAAATTGCATATTGCTATTAACCGTTTTCCCATATCGGCATATAATAATTTTAATCATAATATTTATATAGTAAACCTTTATTTATAAATCGTAATTCAGTGGAAATTTGCTTGTCACTATCACAATCATTTAAAACACGACAACAATTAACAACATAAATATAGACGACACGCCATTCAAATTCGTTGCCAAAATATCCACCCGTCCGTATAGGTAATACTTCCTGAGAACAAAATGAATTTCATATGCGCGTTATGTAACTGATAATGAAATAGTTCATACATTGTCATTCTCTTTGCGCTTCGACGGGAAACCGTGGCTAGCACCCAATCCCTCGGAATCGACAAGGTGACCGCGTGCGCAGCTATATAAAGATTTATTTACAACAAATTTGTACGAAAGTTTTTTTTTCTGTGATTATCGTATTTTAAATTATTATAAAAATAAATGAATTACTGAAGATGATTTTTTTTTTAATTAAAAACGAACAGTAAAGTTTGTTACGTTAATTGTGAATTTTGTATATTTTTTTTTTTTGTAATGACATTTTTTAATGTTTCGCCGAATAGTTTCTTGTTGCTAGATTGCTAATCCCTTGTGCAGTGATACTATGGAAATACTTTAGATCTATGGGAAAATATATGTAATATCGAAAAGAGCAACATGTTATTTTTTTTTTATATAGAATTTTTTTTTATATAGAATTATTTTTTTTATATAGAATTATTTTTTTTATAAACAATTTTTTTTATATAAATTTTTTTTTATATTTTTTTTTTTATATTAAATTTTTTTCTCACTTTTTTATCTCCGTTTGAACTCCCAATGAGATAGGCCACGAACCGCTACAGTTATTAACACATTCGCTGTTGAAATATTTTACCTTTATAAACTGAATTTTGTTTTTAAAAGTACCATTAATATAAAATAAATTATTAATAGTACAAATTAATAGTCATAAAATATCAGTCTTGACCCGTCCTATGTGAACCGTGCTTTAAAAATGAGAGAGTGTCAAATGAGCCAGGGACACCGAACACATTTGTTTTCTATGAACGCATGAGCCGCGTTGTCAGCAGTCAACGTGTTTAAACATACAAAAAATCCCAAAACGATTTTTGATTTTTATGCTTCATTGTGCCTACATAATCTATCATTTTCCTTGTCATATGTTCATACAAAGAAAGCTAAAAATGACACAAATCTGGACTTGCAGTACAGGTAAAATAAGTTTTTATAAATGACAAAATAGCTACATTTGTGAAACTTTGGGCATACAATCATTGTGGCATTAGAATTGAAGTCCTGCAGAGTCCGCCCAAATTAAAGTGGAGGAACACCCACCCTTCTTGGGGAAAGGGGAATTAAAAAAAAAAATCATCTTTCACAACAAGGTCGAGTGAGATATCGATTAATATGGATTCATTAGTGCTGAATCGAATGACTCAAGTCGATAGAATCAATATTTGGTGATATGTGAGAAGTTTTTAGTGAAATAACACAATGATTTAAGCAAAAAATATTTTATTTCGTTGGAACAACATCAGTAAAATGAAATATATTAAGAGTAATTGTCACCATCCACATAATAGATACTTGTGTTCCCACAATTCTGCGGATTTTCATTACTACTGCCAAGATGAATATGTATAACCAAATTTTCATCAGTTTAGCAATTATGTCATTTATTTCATGCATTTTGGATCTGAATTACTCGTACTACTGTTTTAGAATGTCTAATGCCAGTTGTGCTAAAAATAATAATTTCCTTAGAAATTCAGTACAAAAAAGTAAATTCAAATTTCACGACGTCATAATAGTTACCATTTGCAAGTTTTTAGAATAATGCATTAACCATGGATATCATTGACTACCAGTGGCGGTTTGCGGTATTTTTAAGTGGGGGTTCAATCAGAAATTGAAGGGAAGATATTCTATTTCATTAAAATGTACTTGTCCTTTGGCAAATCGCCTAATACAACGACAGTTAGATAATTTAAATAAAGTTCGTGGGTTGTACTGTGCTGGACACTCACGCTGGCTTCCTCTTCAGGTGTCTTTGGTAAGGATTTGTCAATGAAACAATGACTACTAAAGTTGTCGGACAACTGACTGGTTGGACCAGTAGTATCCATATTTATAATAATTAATAAATAACGATTTTAGACAATTCGGCCTTTGTCTAAACTTTCCTAGGAATATAACATCTTATTTAAAATAGGATTGAATTTTGAATATGAAAAGAAAAGTCTGCATTATAATCTGTTCATTTTACTAGTAGATTTATAAATGCCTTTAGAGAAAAGCAGGAACAAGAAAATTAAAATTTAGAAAGTAAAATAACAATGTTTAACTTTTTTTTTATATAAAGAAAGACAAATATTCTCTGGTTACGAATAACCTGACAATATTTGAAAATCTCCTACCACCATTACAGTAAACGGAAAATGTTGCTTGTGTCGTAATGGAGGACTTGGCTAGCCGAGGAATTGAACTCACTACGTCTGGGTGAGACCCAAACGCGATACCAACTCAGCCACTAACCGGTCTTGCATCCTTATTGTGCAAAGCTCAGCCGGCCGGCAAAAACTTCGACACGGTTCGGCCTAGGTTATTTAATTTCACCGTCAGGGGGATTGTGTTGTTTTTTTTTATTTTTATTTTTATTTTTTTTTATTTTTTATTTTTTATTTTTTTTATGAAGTCTTTACTTGGGATCATGAGCCCAGCACCTTTGGGAATATCGCTTTGCTCTTCGGCCGTAGTATTCGGTCACGTGGATTTTAAATGCGGAATTTTGACGGTGAGCTGTTTAGATTAATTATGTTTTATTAGTCTTATTTTCTCATATTTTATTGAGAGTTCACTGCCCAACCGCTCTTTAGAGAAAACTGTCGCTGTTAACTACAATGAGTTTTAGGCGTTTTAAAAATCTTCACAACAATTTGGAGTCTTAGGAGACCTCTCTACAGCGTCATCGAAATGATTGCATATTCCAATTGGAAAGAGAGGTGATCTCCCTGCAATTATATCGGGGGCACCAATTGTTGCATAATGGTAAATATTCTCTTGTACGATGTATCCATATTCTTTTTGTTTTGTAACAGATATATATGCATGGTGGATACAAGTTTTTAATCTTGCAATGCCATGAATGGTGCTGATAGAACATGCTAGGTGCTCAAATGTGCCATCTCCATAAATTGCATCCTTGTGCAATTCCTAGACCAGATAATCAATGTTATTTCTGTGCCATCAGGTCCCATATTATGTAAAATGAGGCCAGCATACTTCTCTGGCAGGGCCGGCCCTGAGCCAAACGGCGCCTGGTACATATAAAATTTTGGCACCCCTTGTCAAAACCAATGTTAACTAACACCAACATTTAAAACCTTTTTTTTATGTAAAAAACAAATGACAATGTACCAAAAAGGCTCTAAGGGAATTCTTATCTAGTTTTTTTTCCAATGTCTTAAAAAATAGTTTATTATGTAAATTGCAATAATAATTTTCATGATTTTACACGTAAACATGGGGTAGTGGTACGTTTTGCAAACTGGATGATAATGTATTTGATAAAATATCTACAATACTTCTCGTGTATCATAAAATTGTATATAGGTAATATTATAAAAAATTTCATCACTGTTAACCATTAAAAGTGTTCCTCCATTAAACCTCTCTCTTTAACTGATTGCTGCATCAAATATGTGGAAAAAATTCTACTCTAAGCCTGTCTTCTGGATTTTGTATTAGTTCATCCTGGCATCCATAATCGAAATAATAATTTTTCCGCCGCAAGCGTATTATGGTACTAACTGAAAATTCTAATTTAATTTATAAGTTAATTACTATTTCTTTGTGTCTGTCACAAGTAAGAAAAAGTCAACATCTGATGGATATTTCACTGAAAAATCTTATATTTGATTTAAAAGACTAAAATTTAATTTCGGACTTGTAACCCTTTTCTAACTATATTAATTTGATGCAAATTAATATAGTTAAAAATCTCTTGCCACCTAACTAAAGAACAAACAAATTTGATATCTAATATATTGGTACGTAAGTATTGAGCTGAACTCTTCGTTACAGCATCTGTGTGATCACTTAATTCTACTAAGGCTTCATAATGGCATCTACTCGACTTTCCCAGCGAGTGTCGCTAAGTGGTATTAATATTAAACTTAGATTTCCCTTTAAAAAATTTCACCGTTGCATAGTACTACCAAAAAAAACATACATTTTGAACCGAATAAAAAAAGCAACGGCGTCTGAAGAACTTTTAGCGGCATCATTTATAACTAAATTTAACTAATGGGATGTACAAGGAACAAAGAATGCTCTGTGCTCAATATGATACGTCTAACCCTACTTTGCATACCACAACTCATACCATGCATATTGGACCCATTATCGTTAAGTTATCCACGTAAATTTTCAACCGATAATATCGTTTGTATTGAGTTTTATGTGTGTGATAACAAACACGCAATGACGCAAGATATAGGACAAGACGCGATGATTCAAGATTCAAGTAGCTAGGCTAGTTGCTTTCTTGCTGCATTATTCTAAAATATTATAACCATTTTATTTGTTGTCAGTAATTGAACCTTGTGTTTAATTTAAGGCGATGCAATGGGAAGTAATGCAAAATCGTGTGTTTTCGGTTTGAGAATTTGATGGCCTAGAAATATCATAGATGATTTAATTAAATACTGCAAGTAGAACACACCTTGGCCTTTCGTTTAACTGGTCATTTTTTGGTATCTTTTTGTAAGCCTAAAAAAAAATAAAGTATCAAACATTAAAAAAATATTTAAAGCGCAAAATCTCCTACTTACGAACCCACTTTCCGATATTGTCTTATTGTTCATTGTGGTAAATTAAGTTTTTTAGAATATGACCGTAAAACATTTTAATAATTAAGTCAGAGCTTTACAGAATAGAATAAAACACACATTTTGGTGATGGTTTTTTTTTTTTTTTGCATAAATCGAAACATGCGGCCAATGTTAAGCGGGAATCTCCACCTCGTCGCCACCTGCATAAGGAGCGCGTGATTTCGTTGGAATTTTAGCCGGTGGATCGCCTTAAATACGTTTCAAATTCGCAAGGTGTTAAAAAAAGTTGTTGCAGAAAATGCCCTTTGAAAATGTAAGAATGAAACACCAACACAATAGCGTGTCCTCACTCTTTCATTAGAACGTTCGCCTATGTGCATCTCGTTTTGCCCCATTGTGTTCTATATCTGTCTCATTTTTATATTCGCGTTTATTCACATAGAAAATTGCTTAGTATCCATTTACCAGAACTGCTGGAAGAATGAGATGGCGATATGAATTTACGTATAGCTCGG